>PVIH01000735.1:0-38188 GCA_004025045.1 Sigmodon hispidus | reverse complement strand
GGTTCCTCAAATTATATATCAGAAGTCTCGAAAGTGACTGGAGGTGGTAGAGTGGAAAGGATCAGCTGATGGAGCTTGTAGTATCAGTGTAGGACCACAGGGCTGAAGCTGCGTTTCACACACAGGAAAGTTTTCTGGTCACAGTTTGGATCTCGGGAAGATACACTGGGGCACCTTTGTCAGCCACTGTATGTGGGAAACCGGAAGACAGCGGAGCCCAGGGGAGACAGCTACACAACAGATATGGGAGCTGAGAATGGCAAGAAAAGAGACTAATGGACGTTTGGAGATGTAGGGAAGCAAGATTTAGCTACCTCTCCCTGTACTGGGAATTGACCAACATGGGAACAAAGTGCTTTATTATAATTCAGATAAAATGACATCATGATCAATATGGTAAACATGAGCATCGACTCAGAAGAGAAAAAAGGCTGAAAAATACCTTAGTGTTTGTATGAATAGGGAAGAGACTAATAATTGTTTTCTCATCTCCAAGAAAAAGGCCAATGATGTAAGCTATATGAAAAAGAAGAAAGAATTTCCAAATGGGGAGGCTTGGCGGATTTTACCTTTGCGGATTTTGTTTCCAAATTGAAGGATGTGTGTCACTCCCTTGCCATGGGAAGCAGTATCTGCCTCCTTCCTGCTCCCATGCTGGGAAGCCAGATCAGCCACCATGGGTCAGCGGTTTCCTCTTTGAACAGCATTGTTGCTGTAAGGAAAAGCAGAAGTAGTTGCTGTCATTTGCCTCTGGAAATAGAAATGGCTGTACTAAATTTGTTTGTGAATATCAGGTATGAATGGAGTTGGTGTGGTATACCAAATCTCTTGAGATGCCTTGGGACAGAATATTATTTCAAAACAGCCTTGGTAGAAAAAGGTGCAGAATTGCTTGTCACTGAGTGACAGGGACAGATCTGAGAAGTGCATTGTTAGGCAATCGCATTGTTCTGCAAACATTGAAGCATTTACTAACAGACAGATACCATGGTGGCCACAACACTAGCAGGCAATACAATGTCATGGGACCATTCCTTATGTACAGGCCATCCACTAAAATGTCATCATAATGCACATGGAGGCATCTCAAGCCACCCAAGATGGCACATAACTGAGATTCACCTGGAGACACGAGAGTGTCAGTTTTTCTCTACTTCTGCCTCTCTCAGGACTGACCACTGCTGTGGTTGCTGTGACCAAATGCCTGACAGAAAACAGCTTCAGGCAAGAAAGATTTTATTTGGGCTTATGGTCTCAAGGGATGCAGTCAATCATGGTGAGGATGACATGTGGCTGGGCAGCTCAGTCTGTAGAGTCAGGAGCCTGTGGTATGGATTCTTACATCCATAGTAGATAAGGAAATATTGAGAGAGGACCATAGGCAGATGTAGGCTATAACCCTCAAAGCTACCCTCAGTCTGTTCTTCCATGATGTTGTCTGAGGATGCCTCAGTGTCTTCAGCCCAGGTCACAGAGATAGCTGGATCAGGTCTCTGTACCCCAACTCCACCTCCCTGACAAAAAGATCTGAGTCCAGCTCAGAGAATTCAGTTATAGGATTAAAGGACAAAGCATTGGAAGGTAGATGGATTTTTGTGTCCCATCTGCCAGCTCCCAGAAAACCATACATAATCTTAGTATTAATAATGAAAGCTTAGTCAATGGCTTAGGTGTATTTCTAAACTAGTTCTTAGAACTTAAACCCATTTCTATCAATCTATGTGCTGCCCCGAGGCTCATTTTCTTCATCTATGTACTTCCCATCCTACTCACTCTGCATCATCTCATGGCATCTCCCCCAGATTCTGTCCTTCCTCTTCCCAGCATCCTCTCTGCCCTGAAAAATCTTGTCTAGCTATTGGCAGTTCAGCTTTTTTTTTAAAAAAAAACACTTTTATTATTTATTTATTTAATTATTTGCCTTGGTGTTTGCCTGGAACTGGAACTACAGACAGTTGTGAGCTGCCATGTGGGTGCTCGGAATCGAATCCAGGTCCTCTGGAAGAACAGACTGTGCTCTTAACCGCTGAGCCATCTCTCCAGCCCCGGCAGTTCAGCTTTTTATTAAACCAGTCTGAGTGACAAATCTTCACAGTATACAAAAAGATTATTCTACAACACTGGAAGGTGTATTCTTCTGTGCAAAGGCAGGCAATTCTAGGGAAAGGTCACGAGCCAGGCAGTCACAACCGAAGCAATTAAAAAAAAAATGACAGTCACAAGTCTTCTCTGAGAATGTAGCATATATTAGAAACAGAGAGACAAAGAGTATTTTAGTAGACCTAAAGAATTTCTAGTTCCAAATTATTTAGAAAAGTCAACTATTAAATATATAATGTAATGCCTGAATCTCAATCACCCAGAGAGACCACTGGAGACAGAGATGTCCGAAATGCAGCAGCAAGGTTTATCATCAGCGAGATACAAGCTTAGGTAGGGAGCTTGTTCTCTGCACCAGTAGCACCCCATGAGTGGGGTGCAGGGAAGAGCTGAGCATTCCAAGTAGCACAACTTTTTTATAGGCAAAGATCACAAGGCAGGGTTACTTGGGGTCAAGGGCACAGCTGTGCTGTGAATGAACTCATGCTTAGGGACTCTTTATAACTTAACATTCCTGGACCTCACCTGGGTGGTATAGCTGGCAGGTTTTTACTGCCTGAGGGTTGGATCATCCAAGTGTCCTTAGCGATTAGCTCATTCTTTCTTAGAACTGGGCAAGCCCCTGCCAGGAATGTAAAACTGAACTTTATTTTAGTACAAAATGGCTACTAGAATACAAAATGACATTTCTTGAGCTAAGTTTACTCTCTTCATATAACATATTGCCACATATCCTTTTTGTGTCAAAAATAAAAAGGAAGGTTATAACCAACATAGGAAAAACCATATATAATAAGTACAATAATTATATACAATATGTATAAATAATAATTACTTGAGTAATGTCTAGTCCATTAACAATTGACAAATTCAAAGGAAATATACCATTATTTATCCTATATTGGTGAGTCCAAAGGATTGTACCTAATCCACTTTGTATCTAACTTGTATTACTAACTAAAAACTGTATTTTGATGTCTCTTAAACTTATGCACTTTAACTTCTAAGTGAGTTTCTTTTCTAAAACTGTCACTAGAAAACTATAACTGTCTCATCTTCAAATCCCTCAGAGACCCAAGAAGGAAATAATATTAACTAATTAAACAGCATGGGTAAGCAAACAACTTCCAAAAATATAAGTAATGAAACAAATGGTTGCCTGGACAGTCACCCAAGGTTCTTCTGTATCACTGAAGCATCCATCTTTGACCTACAGGCCTAGCATGCTTGACAGACTTCTCTGTAAAGCAGGATATTCTCAAAGACCTTCCTACCTTGTCTTGGCAAAGTTCAGCAGTTCTTTTGTGTGTGTGTTTCCTGCTTGTCCATTTTGAACATCACACTATTAGCAGTCAAGGCAAGAGCACTTTCTTGCCCAATGGCTAACTTTTGTCACAAAGAGAGTCAACTCATATGGAGGAGTTTCTTTGATGTCCATAATCTCTGAAGTAGATTGGTGCTGCCAGGAGCAGATGTTTCATTGTCATAAAAATAATAAGAACCTATGTTTTTAAAAATATCTTAAATGTCATATTCTTTGGATCTCTGAAGTGTTTGATGAAGACCTGTTCATCTAAAATGTATCTGATCTTGAAAACATATCTAATATTACTATAGGTTTGATTGTAATGTCTAAGTACTAACTTGCATTTCTTTATATCCTAATTAGTTGGTAATAATAACTTGAGCATGAACTAGCAATTTATATTACATTGTTAGATAAACTGTATAAGTATAACACCTTGAACAAACATAGAGATATATGTACAATAACAAAATTAATCTCAACTTCATATCAGTATACACAATTTGTATATAATATATAAAAAATCCAATTCAGTATAAAATGTTTAAAGCTAGTAATTGCTTTTTAAAAGTAGATTCAATAATCTACCCTAATATCCTATTATATCTATATTGCCTTTTTTTCTTTTATTTTTTTAAAACAAGAATCCTGAATCTAATCTCTCTTGTTTAGCTTTTTTTTAAAACCATAACCAATAACAATTTTACCCTAAACAATGACAGTCATCCATAACCCACCTCTTAGGAATGTGGGCGCTGTGTTCTTAAATTTACTTCCTGCTGTCTGGGGGTGATGGCATCTTTAGGGTATCCTGAAAAGAAAAGTGTTCTTGATTGTCAAGTCCTGAAATGTGTAGCTGTATCATTTGCTATCCAGTCTCTGCATAACAGGAAAGTGCATGGCTTGTTTCAAGTACTGGCTAGAGTAGTCTGTGAAGCTGGTTCATCTCAGCTAGCCACCTTGAAATTGTCCTTAGAAGTTTGTAGTCCAAATCTGAATTTTGGTTGGTGTTTGTCAGCCTGGTGGTTTTGTCATAGTCCATGTGAAATCATCATTGTGGGGTCCCATCTTCCTTTTGGATCCTTCAAGTTTGCAATTAGGCATTGTCATGGATCACTGCAGAAAACTGACAAGAGACTATAACTCAATACAATGTACAAGAAGCTAAATATATAAGTATTTATTCAGCATAGAATTAGTAACAATAGAATAGTCCCTTATTTTTAGTTATTTTTCTGTCCCATATCAGGTGGCTCTTCTGATATAATACAGAGATTTCTCATTTTTCTTTAACAAGTATGCTTGGGTTTAGAGAAGGGGAGAGCCACACTCCAATTCTAGAGCCAGCTTTAAATTATGATTAAACTAGGACTTCAACTTTTCTTACAAATAAAGAGATATAGAGGTTAAGAAATGAGATTTTACCCTGTGGAGTACATTGGTACCAATAGGTCTGATACTCCTTTTTTTAAAACCATTAATAAAAATAAATGTTTACTGAAATCCATACTTTATCACATTTCTAGAGTTTTGCCTAATATCCCCAAAGCTCTTTAAGCCCTGTCTATTTGGATGACTGAGACAGTTTGTCAACTACTTCTCAATTGGGATTTGCCTAATGCTTTTCCACATGGTGTTAGGAAGAATACAGAGGTTAGGCATCATTTTCAGCAGGTTACAAGTAGAGCATCACGATCTGTCACTGGTGGTGTAACTCTTGGTCATATGTCACAATTCTTTGCTGTTACTCTGACCCATCATCATGGTGGAGGGATGTCATTGTGAGCAGTCTCTACTCCTAATGAACCAGGAGTTATGTTTCACCTCTTGAGGGCAGAGTATCTACACAAACTATTTAGAATTTGTGTACATCTTTTCTTCACGTATTTGCTTATTTAGTCATTTATTTAATTAATAAGAACTTTTACATATTTATCTTGTAGTTGGTACAAATGATTTGTCTTAATTTTTACTCACATCAAAACAGATTTTAATTCTCCTTCTGATTTTTTTTAATGATCTATGGGTTATTTGAAAGTATAACATTTGTTTTTTTTTTTTTTTAAAGTAATTGTGAATTTTCTAGTAATTCACTATCAATATTTATTTGATTTCAGTTTATCCAGGGTATATACTTTGGATGCATTTAAATGTATTGACATTTGCTTTGATACCACCAGTATGTTTTATTTTTTAAAGAGTCTGGAGGAGGCAGATCTCTTTGAGGACAACCTGGTCTACAGAGTGAATTTCAGGACAGCCAAGGACCCAGGTCTGCGAGTGAACTTCTGCAGCAGCCAATGGATTCAAAGATTGGATTTGAGCCAGAAAACTCCAATGGCTGCTGCATCTTACCCCTTTGCCCCATTCTAGGCTTTCAAACTATGTCACATCTTGATTACATAGGTTTTCCTTTCAAGACTCCCGCCCGTCAGGGTAGCAGTCCTTTAGCTTCACCAGAACCAGGCTATTGATCTGGGTTCCCACGTATGTAGCAATAAAATCTGCACTCTTCACAGCATGTCCAGCCTCCCTGGTGGCAAGTGTGGAAATTCTTACGTGTGGGCATAATGCTATTTTCTTAGAATTTATGGATATGTCCCCCTATACCTGTGTGAAGACAACCACATAGACAGGATCTTCCAGGCCTTTGTTTTTCCTGCCCAGAGCAGACTTACTGTCTGCCTTTCCTGTGGTTACCCTTGATGATAAACATAGTAACTCATTTGAAATGTTTCTCAGGTATCCAAGGGCAGCCACAGACAAGATAACTCATTGATATGTCCTACAGGCACCACCCCTACTGATAAAAGAGATATCAAAAACTTACTAACCCAAAAAGCTTTCTAAGGCTTTCTTGCTCTTGGATGCATTAACACAAGATCCTAACTTGAAGATTTAAGGGTGCAAACTAAGCCCTCACAAAATCTCTCCTAGGGAAGGTGCTTCAGCAGAGCAAAGAGCTGCAAGGTTCCCTTCATTGTTTACTTAGTCACCTAGCAATCCTGGCCCCTCTGGCCTTGTCTGGGGACAACCTGATTGGGGTATATAAGACTTATGCCTCCATTGTTGCATTGTCATACCATTACTTTGCCAATAAAGATGAACTGAAAAAGAATTGCCCTAAGTCTGATTCCCTTGCTGGTAAAAGCACATCATCTTGAAGTTCTGAGAGAAAACCTATCTGGGGCAGGACCTCAAGAAGAATTTCATTATCTCCCCGTCTCTTTCCTTTCTTTTGCCCCCTCTTCTCCTCCCCTTTCCCCCTTTGAGGCAGCATATCACATGGTTTAGTAAAACATCACATTGAACTTTAATTCTCTTGTGTCCATGTCCTGATGGCAAGCACATGCCACCACTCTTGGTTTATGCTGGGTTTTAACCCATGGCTTCCTGCATGTTAGGTAAGTCCCAGCTGATCCACATTACTAACCCAAGTTAAACTTAGGCATTTCTGCAACATTAAAAAAAAAAAAAAACCAGGCTCACCCTTGAATAACACCATTGTATACATTTCTTGTCTTCTTGGATGATGTTGAACAGTAGCTGGCAAACTGACCAAGGAGGCAGCAGCAGCATACACAAGCATTCCTTCATTGCACGTGAGCATGAACACACACACACTTGGCATATCTTGTAGTGACTCATTACAGTGGTAGCCAGGACCGCCCAGGTGCTTAGAGTCCCTACATCTTTAGCTTTGGGTCTTTATCACAATCCTCAAATGGACATCTGGCACTAGTGGTTTCTCCATCCCCACATGACTCATTTTGGTTTACTTTTGAGGGAGTAACTAAATTAGGCACCGGGACTTTTTCCTCTTGCTCGATTTTGAGGCAAACCACAAGATTCCGAAGTCCCTGGATGTGGGCCAGACCTTTGGAGATGTGCTGCAGTGTCTGAGTGTCCTATCCCTGGGGTATTAGAAATGGCCCGCAACATGCTCATTCTCTCTGTGTCATGAATGATGTTATGGGAAAGAGAACACTGCCTTTGCATGGCCTCAGTGATGGCTTTGTTGCCTTGAGGAAGGAGCCAGGTTCTTCCCATGATTTGATGATGAAACTCTTGGAAAATGTCAATGGCCGAACTACAGTTTTTAGAACTTATCAGTTCACACATGATTAGTCACAATAGCTCTGTAATCTTTACTTTGTATTAATTATGATAAATCCTGATCTCTAAGCTAGAAGGCAGCCAAGAGAGATTTTAATCAAAATAGATATTGATTTCATAATCTGTAATCTTGTGTGTTTTTCTCTTTTAATATTTGTCCATAAGACTGTAATGGGTCTTTTCATAATCTAGTAGGTATAGAGATTAGGCAAAAAGTTCTCTACCATCCTCAGGGTTTCAGAGCTTTTGAGTTTCTGTCCTGGATGCCAGAATTACAGAGTCTGCTCCACAGAACTTGGAACCAAATTTCAGGTTTGCTACTTAACAACCATGTGCTTTTTCGATCGACATGACATCTGGATTTCCATGTACTCATCTGTAAGGTAGAAGGAAGATGTTTATTCCCAATAACTCTTAAGCAGGGCATGCTGAGGGCATGCTCTTTGTGTGTGTGTGTAAGTTAGTACATGGATAGAAATGATAGTTCAGATCCTGAGAAATAAATGAATAAGAATAAAACTACTATATGATCCAGGAAATCATACTATAATCTCAGCCATAAGAAAGATGAGTTGGTGTAAATCAAGCCCCAAGTAGGGACTTGAGTGGTGGTAGCACTAGTTGCCATGTGCAGGGGCCCATTTGGACATGTGAGACACCTGGACGTATGAGATGATGATCTAAAGTTTCTTCTTAACTACCCATTAACTACTCCTGGGCATTTGCAGAATGTTCACTTTTAAAAAGTAGCTAATAAGCCTACTATCTCAGCTCTCTCAGGAGGCTGAGGGAGAAGGATTATGAATTTGAGGCTACCCTGGACCACACAGTAAGACCCTGTCTCAATAAAAGGAAAAAGACAAGTTGGAGTCAAAATGCATTGAAACCCTAAGTGTAAAATCTGGACCTATCAGAAGGAAATATAGGGGAAAGCTTTCCCAGAATGGGCAAAGTTTTCCAAAGACTCTCCCAAACACATGAAATAAAAGCAAACCCAATCAGACTACGTTAACTTGCAAACCTCTTTCTCAAAAATATAGATGGAGATTTGAGTGAAGAGACAATAGATGGATGGAAGCCATTTTCAAACTACACATGTGAAAAAGGTCAGCATTCAGAAAACAGAAGGAACTCCAAAGACTCTATAAGGTGAACCAAATCTAGCTAAAAGGTGAGTAGTAGACCTACACAGGCATTACCCCCAAAGAAGAGTACAAGTGACTAACGGGCCATTTAAATAAGTGCTTAGCATCACCAAACCTCAAGAAAATGTAAATCAAAGCCACAATGAGATATTGCCCCTCAAACAAAAATGACAATCATCCAAAAGAACCAAGATAGTAAGTGCTGGCAGAAGGTAAAGAAATGGGAATCATTCTAAACTATGCATCCAAGCATGCTCTTTGTGTGTGTGTGTAAGTTAGTACATGGATAGAAATGATAGTTCAGATCCTGAGAAATAAATGAATAAGAATAAAACTACTATATGATCCAGGAAATCATACTATAATCTCAGCCATAAGAAAGATGAAATTGTGATATTTGCAATAATATGGATGGATCTGGAGAACACTGTGCCAAATAAGTTACAGAAAGACAAATTCCACACCGTATGTGGAATCTTAGGAGAAAAAAAAAATACAGATTCTCTCTCACACACAGAATCATCTCACAGAAGCTGAGAGCAGAGCAGTGTGACCCCCGAGGCCTGGGACAGTAGGGAAAGCCAATCAAGGGAACAAAACATTCTGGTGTGTTATTTGTAGTTTAAAAAGGGTGACTCTAGTTAATAATGAACCATCCATTTCAAAAAGCCAGAAGAGAGGATTTTGAAAGCATTTCCCCCCACAAATAAATAAATGTTTAAGAAGATAGATATTTCCACCAGACTTAAATACTATGCAACACACATGTGCTGAATATTCCATTAATTTTGTAGCTGCCAAAATCAACGAATGGGCCGAGAATGCACATCATTGATAGAGCAATCATGCCATATGAACTTCTGTAAAAGTACATTTTATGTAAAACCTAAGCCAACAAAAACATCTCTAGGCAGGACCAAGTGCAGTGTTTTAGCGACCCAAGCTCATACATTTAAAATATCAAGGGTATCCATAACAAAGATACAAGAGAAGAAAGTATGCCATATATTCCAACTGCTACATCCCAGGGGAGATTGTTATTGGCAGCTGATGATGGGGGACAAGAGATACTGCTGGACTTTCTATTATGCCTTTCTCTAAACAAAAACTTATCTGACTTCCAAAATAGGTGCTTCTGGGTATTCTTGCCTGCCAATGTGTCAGCAATAGATAGCTATATCCCTGCAACAAACCTATCAGGCAAAAACAAAACAAAAAAACAAGGAAAGATGTGGATGAGGAGAGTAGGTTTGGTGATTAATGAAACCCTGTCAATGAGAAAGCTTAGTTCCCTTGAAAAATCTTTACCCTAAACCTTCCAGTTGAACAGAATCACATATTTCTAAAAAGCCACAAAACTATAATAGCCTGATAACACCTTTGAAAAGTGTGCCTTTCCTCTTTAGAGCTTACATTTCATACATTCGTTTGAAATGCCTCACTTGGTACTTACAATTTGTTATTATTGTTCTAATTTCAGAGACTAAGGAATGTTAAATTTTAATATTTTGGGGGGACATTGGCTTTGTGCCTATGCAGATTAAAGCTTAGTTTGGGGTATGATGGGCAAGCCTGAAGGATGGGCATGTGAAGCCAGGCAGACATGGACAGCCACGGTGGAGTGGGGAGAGACACTGGAAGAAAATACATCATTTGGTTGAGGTTTCGTTGATACAGATCGAAAGGGCTAAGACTCGAGGGCTTCTGAGTCTCAAGTTCCATGTCTTGGCATCATAATATAACCTTCTTAGTTCTTTGGCTCTTTGAGGCAAAGCACATCCATAAATTACAGGGTGGGTGAAGAACAGAACGTTGCAGAAACTGTGGGGCTAGGGTCGGATATTAAAAGGAGAGATAAGGAGATAACATTTGACAAGAGGGAGGAATAAAGTCTCCTCCACCCCTAAATCTGTGTGGTTAAATGGAATTAAGACCCGCAGTTTGGAAGGAGTGTAACTTTGAGGAGCTGGAAAACAAATCTCCCGTGGCCAGACTAAATTCCTTCTATTGCAAGATAATGCAGCGGGTGGAGGGCTGACCGTTTGGGGAGGTGGTCTTGTGTGAGTAGGAAGGCCTATCTTACAATGGCAAGGTAAATATGGGGGAAGACACACATGGCCCCTTTTCTAGTGCACACATTTTGTTAGTCAGCTTTTTCCTACCTCTGTGCCCCCCAACCCCCCCTCCTCACCTCCCCAACCCCCTAACCCCCACCCCCGCATTTGGATGGAAACATGAACCACAGTCCGCCTCCAGTTACTCTGATGACAAACAAGTCTTCCAAGGCAATATCCTTCAGCAGCTGTCAGCCCCCTCCGGGGAACGGTGATTTCTAACATCTGGATTTACTCAACTGCCTCTGAGGCCCAGGCACATTTGGGCAGTGCTGGCTCAGCGGAGGAGGGCAGCCAAGGGGAGTGGGACTGGAGGCTGGAACCATGTGACCAAGTCACACCCTGTTCCCTCAAAAACAGGCACAGGAGTAAATGAACCTGTGACCTTGATGTAAAGTATTATTTATACTGAAGCCAGGGCTTTGATCCTAGAGGAGGGAGCATGAGCCATGAATGCTGTTGACCCAGAACCACAAAATCAGAAGAACACAGGCAAGGCGGCTGGGTCAGTTAGCTCCACTTTGGGAGGTGACTTTAGCCATCATTTTCGGAAGCTTCGGAGGATTGGACCAGTGTGGGCCCCTGACCCAGGGTGGGCCAATCACTTCTTCTGTTTTAGCAACTTTCAAACGGTGAGCCTAACGCGCTTGCTCAGCAGAACCTCTCCAGTGCAGCTCCATTATTTACCTTAAACGCTACCCGTTGCTTTTTTTTTTTTTTTTTTTATGTTGGAACCAGATCTTGCTCTAATTGAAGCTGACCTCAATTTCATAAGTAGCCGAAGGGGGCTTCGAACTCAGGATCCTCCTGCCTTTTTCTTCCAAGCGCTGAGATTACAGACATGAGTAACTGTACCAGGATCTGCTTTCCATCTGGGACCCAGATCGAATGAAATGTCCTCTACAACTTCTTCCTTCTACAACTACACCTCTCACAACTCATTTAGAGGTGTTCTGTCCCAGCCAACCCCTCCCAGCAACTGCACAGGAGGACACCCAATAGTGTGTTATGGCTGAAGTAATCACATGAGTGATCTCCCTCCTGGAGGAGGGCTCTCTGAAACCGAGGTCTGAGGCTTCTTCCTCTCTTCTGAATTAGTCCTGGACTGATAGATTGACAGCACTTCTCAACTGGCTGAAGAGAAGAGTGGACAGACCAGTACTTATACTTCAGACAGCCTTCCCCCTCTGACTGAAAAATCCTACAAGCTCCAACTTATCACATCCCTGTTTCTGAGCTGGTTGAACATAGTTTTTCTTGTTTGTTTTTACTAGTTAGCAGGCTACTACCAGGGTATGACAGTTTTAAAAGAATATCTGTGTTGTTTTATATGGATTGGTATTTTGTCCGTGTACCATGTGTGTCTGGTATTCACAGAGGCCAGAGAAGAGGATGTCACATCTTCTGAAATCAGAGTTACAGATGTTTGTACAGGTGCTGGGGGTTGAACCTGGGTCCTCTGGAAGAACAGCAAGTGCCATCTCTCTACCCCTGAGTGCCAGTTGTTGATGTGACATTGGACAGCCAGGATTATTAGAAATGTGTTGCTAGTAATGACTGTGAGAAAATGAAGCTTACAGTAGCCTTAAATCATAAAAAAATAAAGTCTAATAATAGTGGCTGTGATAATTAATCATCATTGTCTACTCGACAGGATTTAGAACGGTGTGGAAAGATGCCTCTAGATGAGTCTCTCAGGGTGTTTCCAAAAGGATTTATTTTGGAAGAGAGACCCACCCTGAATGTAAGACAGCACCATCCCGTGAGCTGGGGTGGGGGCTGAACAGAAGACAGGAGTGAGTGGCAGCTTTCATCTCTTGTTTCCTGCTTGCAGATGTGATATGACCATCAGCCACCTCACACATCACTGCCATGGTGATGGACCATATCCCCCAAACCACAAGCCAAAATAAACCTTCTATTTGTTGTCTTGTGCTTGCTGGGTGTTTTGCTTTAACAACGAGAACAACACCATGGGCTCTTTATTTCTGTGCATCTTCACGACTTCACTTCTCCTGGCTTTTTAAAGAGAATTCTTTAACTGTTTATCTCTTTCTCCCCCAAAGGGGGAGAAGGCTTCACAGTGAGATGCTGAGTCACATTATATAGTAAGATCTTGAGGGATGCTAGTGGAGAAATGGTCACTATGGAGGCCAGGGCTAGGAAAGCTTTCCCCAGGGATATAAAGACAAACTAATCAGAGAGAAGGAGACAGGGAAGAAAATGGAAAGTTTCTATTTTTAGTATGAAGTAAATGTTTAGATGTGCCTATCCAGTTTTATTCTCCATAATGAAGGCATAAAATTGAGAAGAATTCCTTTCAAATCACCTCGTTTTTGTCCTGAGGCCAATGCACAGAAGTCTAAATTTTATAAACATTATACCTAAAAATAGCAAAAGAGGATTCATAGACAGCAGTATGCCTTTCACCCAGTTCTTTGCTTGATCTGTGACTTCAGAAAGAACAGAATGTCCAGAGCCAATCTGTTTGTGGTGAGATGGAGAACAGGCAGAATAACAAACACTAGGTTTGGGGGTAAAGGTGAAGGACCCCCCAAACAAAAGACTGTCCTCACCATTTTCTGGGGCTTTAAGACCAAGGTTGCCCAGTACTCATAGGGGTAGGAAGGAGTGTGGAAAAGGAACTGAATTTATATATAAAAATCAGTTTATAGACTTGTACGGCAGCCTCAAACTGGCATCCACCTACGCCATGCTCACGATAAAGTTAAAACCATTGGGCCATGAAGATCGTGGTAGGTGGTAGCTCTGGGTCAATCCTGATTCCTTACATCACAACTAGAGGCTATTCAAAGAAGTTTCTGGAGTACACCCAGAACCCCTCAAAGTGTCTGCAGATCTTAAGATCAGAAAGGGAAGGCCCCTAGACCAAGAGAGACAGCACAAACAGATCATTAACTGTGGAGACAGGGGCTCTAGATCATAGCAGTCCCCGAGGGTCCAGACATATTGCTGGAGGGTCAAGCTTGGACAAGGGAGCAACAAACGTATAGCAAGGTGACTTGATGAAGGAAGACACCATTTTGAATGGACCTCAAAAGTCTAAGCTGGAAGCCTTGCTCACTACTACCCACATTTAAAATTATCTGTCATCTATTATCTATCTTCTCTCTGTGTGTATAATATATATGCATATATATATAATGAATTCTGTTTAGTATATAATAAAACCTGGAGCCAGAGAGACAGAGAGCAAACCACAGCTAATTCTCACCAAGCCACCTTCTCAGGCGGAACGGGGTAGGTCCTGTCTCCACGAGTCCTCAGACTGACTGGGAGAGCAGGCAGAAGGGAGCTTCTGCCTTCTCCTGCTTTATCTTTCTTTCCCCATACAGCTATTTCAATTTCTGGATCAACTTCCTTTTTTTCTATCTTTGGTTTTTTTTTTTTTTTAATTTAAAAAGTTTTTTTTTTTGTTTTGTTTTGTTTTGTTAGCCCACCACTGCTCCCTTCCTTCCCCTCCTCCTCCCAGTCCTCCCTCAGCCTCTCCTTCACTCCATTCCCCCATCCACTCCCCATGGAGGACAAGGAATCCCATGGTGAGTCAGTTCAGTCTGGCATATCCAGCTGAGGTAGGACCGAGTCCCTCATCCCAGTATCAAGGCTGAGTTAGGTGTTCCTCTGTAGGAAATGGGCTCTGAGAAGCCAGTTCATGCACCAGGAATAAACTCTGGTTCTACTGCAAGAGGCTCCACAGACTGCCCCTATATCAGCTTCTCGGTGCTAGGATTAAAAGCGGGTGCCACCAACTCACAGAGACCCAGAGGATCTTTGCTGGGACACCACTTTCTGACCTTCATGGCTTGGCTCTGTGGGTGGCTCTGTCCTCTGATATTCCAGACTAATATTTTATTAAATATACATGTGTATATATAACATACATACATATATGTATATATGAGTGTATATATATGTCTATCTTTATTATTGTATGTGTGAGAGAGTGCATATACTGTGACATGCATGCACAGGCCAGAAGACAATTTCCCATACTTGGTTTTCTCTTTCTACCTCTATGTGGGTTCAGGAATCAAACTCAAGGTATCATGTGTCTTAGTTACTTTTCTTTTGCTGTGATAAAACATTGTGATCAAGGCAACTTATGAAAGAAAGTGTTTAATTTGGTGGTGGTGGTTTCCGAGGGTTGGAGTTCATGACCATCATGGTGGAGAGTATGGTGTCAGGAAGGCATAGTAACGAGAACATAGCTGTGAGCTCACATCTTGAGATACAACTACTAGGCAGAGAGAGAGAGAGAGAGAGAGAGAGAGAGAGAGAGAGAGAGAGAGAGAGAGAGAGAGAAACTGGAAATGATGTAAATCTTTTGAAACCTCAAAGCCCCACTCCTCTGAATTCTCCCCAAACAGTTCTACCCACTGGGATCAGACATTTAAATATATGAGTTGATGGAGACCATTCCCCATCAAATGATATGTGTATTTACCTGCTGGGCCACCTCACCGTCTCCACCACTAACATTTAAAATAATACTGGGCTTTGGTTTTATCACCTAAAGAGCAAAATCTCTACTCTTTTAATTTGTTTGCCCTACTATATAGCTTCATTCATTTAATTCTACCAAATATTGTGAACCTACTATGTGTCAGGGACCAAGCTGGGCTCCACGGACATGATAAGTGCTGCTCTCGCCTCGTGGGGCTTGCGTTAGTCTGGAAGACTCAAAACCGGACTTGACTCTTTAGAGTTAAACTATCGTCAACTCATTTGAGAATCATCCAGGAGACAAACCTCTGGGGCATGCCTGTGACGGGTTAACTGAGGGGAGAAGAACTGTTCTTTTTCTTTCTGTTTTTTTTTGTTTTGTTTTTTTCTAATTTGACCATTCACTAACTCTGTGGATTTCACATCATGCATCTCAACCCCACTCTTCCCCTTGTTCCTTCCCATTTGCTCTCTGTCCTTGCAACCTGCCCTTCCCCAGATAAAACAAAATAAAATTTAAAAGAAAAGAAAAAAAAAAGAACAATTTTGTTTTGGAAGCTGTATTCTGACAGTGAGCCACACAGTATACCCTTTACTTGACAGGGTCACAGGGGAGCTGGGTGCACAAGGTGAACCAGCTGGGCAATCCTGGACTTGGGGGGCGGGATGACCAACCCAGCAACCACTCAGGCCCAGAACCAGGGCTCTGAGTTGGCCCATACTAATGTCTACTCCATTTATGATCTGCTAGAGTTCAGGAAGGCTCGTGTCCTGCAGAGCCAAAATTGCAGGATCTTCATGATACAAGACAAGAGGAGTCTTACTGTAGGCCCAGCATTGATAGTGTAGCAGAAAGCAGAGGCCTCGAACCAGACCAATGACTTATCACAATAAAAACTTGTAAGATGTATGGACTTCTCAGGACCTCAGAATCAGCTCTCCCACCTGCCACGGGGGTGAAGGGTGGGGTGGGGGAGGTACATCTTCCCCTCGTATCACCTATAGCTGGTAAGGGGTGGGCAAGGCCAACTCTCCCACTTACGTTCTTGAGGCCAGTTCACTTATGCCCCTGTCAATAGGGTCAACTCCACTGTGCTGCCCAGGCGAGGTACAGGGCCTTTTCCCCCTAGTGTTGCAGTTGGTGAGGGGCTGGGGGAAGATCCATTCTTCATGTGCCATCATCATTCTGTGGGCTGAAGTCCTGGACTGAAAAAAAAGGAGAAAATGAACTGAGCATTGGTACTTATTGCTCTCTCTGCTTCCTGCCCATAGGTGCAGCATAACCAGATGCCCACATTTCTCCCACCAATCTTTCTCCACCATGACAGGCTGTACTCTTAAACTATAAACCAAAACAAAGACTTCTTGAGGTTGTTCTTGTCAGATATTTGATCATGCAATGAGGACAGTAATGTAAATCTGATCCTTGGGTCCTTGTCCTCTTCCTCATCCACCTAGTTCCTGTGGACTAGGCTTTGGCATGCAGAAAGGCTTAGAACACCTGCTTTAAGAGAAACAAGAGTGTGCAATGGCTCTCCTGGCCATGGCCATCCTTTCCACCAGGGAGAGTGAATCGTGGAGAAGCCAGCTGAAGCAAGAGGAGCTTATGGATCCCAGAACAAAGTCAGAAAATGATTACAGTCCCTTCTAAGAAAACTAGAAATCTACCAGGCCTGCTTCAGATACTCAAATACTTATGAAAGCAACAGGACAATGTTGATGGGCAATGGTAGGGATGGAGAAAGTGAAGAGAGGTCAGAATGGGAAGCAAAGTGCTCATCAGTTATAAAGGTAAAAACGCTGCAGTAATGTTGCTTTCACAAGCCAGTTCTTTTCTACTCTATAGAAAAATGATCAAGATGCAATTTCTTTCTGTTGTAGTGGGAATCATTTACATGAGATACAGGAAAGACTCACTACGTCTAGGAATAATTCCACGTCGATGAAGAAGAAAGCTGTATTGTGAAACCAACGTAGTACAGTGCATGTTATCTGATTTTTTTTTTTTTTTCTTCTGAGCCCAGTGATCCCAAAGAAACACTGCCTGGTTTCCATGATTCTCATCTTTGGTGTAAACAAAACTGGATGCCTGTAGGCCAAGAGATTTTCACTCCCGCTTGAAGATTCCCTGTGCTAAGGTGTCTCTATTTCCAGGTCCTTCTCCACTTTTATCCTGCTCAATGTCCATGGACCTTGCCTGAGGACTGTACGAGGACCCCTGCCCTACAGCCTGAAGCACTCTCTATGTCCCTAGGAAATGAAGGAAACAGTGAATTCACTAACCAGCCCAAGGTGGATATGCAGAGCCTGATGACATTTGTTCTGGCTGCAGTCTCCAGGTAAACACTCCTACCCTTTGCACCTCCATCCACTGTTGGCAACACTGGTGTCCCATAACCCTGCACAGACATTAGCAAATAGTTCTTCAGTGAGCATTCTTTTTTTTTTTTTTTTTTTTTTTTTTTTGAGTGGTGTACCATCTGACTCCCAGATTCTCTGAACCTGACTGGAGGAATTTCCAAAACTTCACTCAGCTTGCATTCTAGTAAAAAGGATTTGAGTAAGCACTTTGTAATGCTAATTATTCCAAACCTTCTGAATGTCTGGTATGTGAGAAGGACAGGACTAAACTAGTGGTGTGATGTAATGACAATAGTGCTCCTTCCGTAACTATTTTTAAATCCTTGTTTGCCTGGAAACAGATGTCCCTCATGGGAAGTACATCACCTGAGGTCGAACATGGTTAATCAAAGGGAGAAGACCTGTTCCTAGACGGATTCCGCCCTTTAAACACTCATTCTCTTGTGTTTGTTACTTCATTTTGAGACAGGATTTTGCTGTGCAATTCAAACTGACTTCAACTCACATTCTTTCTGCCTCTGCTTCTCCAGGGCTGGGATTACAGGCATGCACCACCACACTTGACTTTGAATATCTATGCTTTATGGCCTCTTATAAAAAACCATAATCACAGGGGATATTCAAGAGTGTAAAGAGCTGCTGTACTGAGGCTTTGTTCATAGTTCCACCGGTTGCCTCCTACACCTCTTATTCAGTGAATGGCTGTGGCTAGTGCTCCCTACCACTGTTTCCCATTCCAAACAGCAATCTTCTTCCAATGCATTGGCTCACCATGGGACCTTGGAACTGCCCATGAAAGCATTTATACCGGCTCCTCGCCTTCTGTCTTTGAGCCCATTGTCCATACAGTAGCCAAGAGGCACAAATAAAATTTGATTTCCCTTATCAGTGGCTTCAGTAAATTACAAACAAACAAAAATTAGCTAACCCAAGACAAACCCCGAAGGTAAGCAATGAAGAAAAGATGCAGGCTTTTCTGTTTCCCTGGTTGGGGCCAGCCACTCCTCTATTGTTCCCTCACTGGGCCTCACTTGTAAATCTTAAGGGATTTTTGCAGCCTATGGTTCTGTTTATTTCTTCTGTGTATCTTTTCCTTTGCACACTGACATCTGGGGTTTCTGGACTACCCATCTGCTCATATCTTCAATGCAGTATACTACTTCTTTGCAGTGCTTACAGCTGAAGAGAGTTTCTTATGAAAATGCACTTGTAATTCTTAAATCACAATATTAGTTTATGAGAAGCATCTGTTTCATTAAGATGGTCTGTTCTGAAAGTATTCCCCTATGTTACAAAGGATTCATGACCTTACTAAATGATTTGCTCATAGAGACCACTATGGAGAAGACCAATTCCCAAGAAAAAAACCTGACCAGAGGCAATGCCATATAACCTAGCAAAGAAGCAATACAAATGTCTTTTAGGTATGTGGCAGAGGCCCAGTCTCCTGTGTGAAACATAAAGGCAGTTCATCCTGTTGGCAAGATGTGAGGAATGGTGCTTAAATATACTCCTGTGGGGATGTCAACCTTTCTAGAAGGAAATCAAGCAATTTAAAAGGCAGAATTTTCTCCTCTGAACCCAGCCTTTCCAGGATCTGTGCTTCAGGAACAATCAGATACGGACACTAAGTTTATAAGAAAGAATGGTAAGTGAAACAGAAACACTGTTAGCAAGAGTTAAATGCACATACACCCAACTCTCATCAGTGGTGGTTTAGCTTACCAACTCAACAGAATACAGTCTAGTATAGAAGCAGAGAAGCATACCTCTAGAGCTCTGCATTTTTACAAGGAGAGATGTCTATAATATGTGAAGTGAACAGGCAGGTTGTAAAACATTTTACCCAGCAACCTATCCCCTTTTCTTTCATTCTCCTATCAAGAACAAAGTAAAAGACGATATATCAAACCACAAATGTCAATTACCACAGAATAAAGTTAACTTATTTTAACATATTTATCTTATATCAGATCTTGAAGATTTCGTAAGGAACATATTATACTTATAACAACATCTAAGACAACAAATATTGCCTTTTGGGGGAAAAGGTTTTCTTCTTAAAAGAGCAATTTGAGAGACTTAGCTCTGCTAGTATGTGAGGACCCTGCCATCACAACAATAATTTTGTTGTTGGTGTAAGGGACCTCACCTTGGTTCTTGTCTGAAAGGTCTCCTATAATATGAAATTTATGCTACCTTTTTGACTCCATCTGTTACTAATTCTAAGAAACTACAACATAAAAATTTGAGTCTGTTCCTCCTCCTCCAGCATAGGCGGGGAATTACACTGTTTTCAATCACCCGCGGATACACTGTGTGGGGAGTAGACATTTTAGGTAATTCCTCTTTTTCATCCACTCCTTTGAATTGTCCTTTTAAACATCTCTAATCACAGAACAAATTCTTGTAATGACTGGATCCAAGTTATGCAAATTCTAAATTTTGAGTCCCCATTTCTTTCTTTAATTTAAATGTGCTACCAAGACAAAACAAGCTGATTTCCACTTTCCCTTTGCTCCTCCCGGTGTGTGCTTGGCTTCACTTATTTTTGGAGAACCCCCAAGTTTACATTTTTTTCCTTGGCATCAATGATATGTTCACTCCTAGAATTTTTTCCAGTTCCCTTCTTGGGAAATGGAAAGCATTCTGCCTTGGGTTCATTGTATCACTCTGTGCTGTCTACACATGAAAAACTAAAAGCCTGGGAACACTGTGCTCCCTAGAAGAGGCATGTCTGCCAGAGACTCAGACAACAGACCCTTCATGAGGGAAAATCCATGTCACCTCAGTAAGCAAGCCATCCAGGCATCAGAAGTGCTGACTGTGAGCGAGTGAAATCTAGAGGCAGAGGAGAGAGATGGTAAACTCCACTTATCACCCAGAGACCAACAATAATGGAGGAGTTATGAAGAAAGATGTTATCTTATCCCATTCAATCTTCCCTCATGCGTCTCCCCAGCTACCCCAACACACAAACTGTGAGTATCCACCATCTCGGAAGGTGTAGAGAGGTCTAGGTGGAGTGAGAGGCAGTCCCTGCTCTTTGCCAAGACCCCAGGAACTATGTACCATCTCTATGAATTCTACTGAACTTTCTAGTGCCTTTAAAAATCTTTCTAATGGCTCTTACTCACATAGCTTTTAGAACACAGCTTTCTGATGAGTAGCCAGTGCTTCCCTCACAGTACGGAGCCTAGAGATGTCTCTCCTTGCTACTACATTTTTTTTTTTTTTTTTTTAAATTTCAGAAGATGCTTCTACAGCGGACACTCTGACTGTGGATGTAACAGCTTACAAGCACCCGTCTTTCCTAATCAAAGCATCCTTTCCCATTTTCCTAAATGCAAAGGCAAATGAGATAATGGATCCAGGGTCAGGTAGCAGGAAGGGAGGTGAGAAAGCCCACTTGCTGCCATGGGCTTTCTAAGGGCACTTCACCCGTCAGCCCTACAGCCTTGACTCACTGTGGGCAGCACTGGGAGGCCTCTCAGTTCTGGGATGACACACCTGGCAGGCCTAGCCAATGTCCTTATAAGGCAACCGCCATGCCAGACACTGGCTGCTTCTCCAGCCCATTTTTTTCAGCACATGATGAAGCAATGTCCCAGGCTGGGGAAGGGCGGGGAGCAGCATACTGCTGACTCTCTATAGTCTGGCTCAGACAGCTCTACTTCCCTTTCTATTGGATTTGAAATTAAAACCCTAATTCTGGGAGAACCTTGGGAACGAGGCCACATAATTCCATTTCTACATTACACGGTAAGCTTCACTGTGAAGCTGCTGTGATTTAGCACCTTACCCGGGCATTGCACTTAGGAAGGTGCTCCACCAATGAGCTACATCTAGATCAACCCTGGGCTCACAGTTTACTCTCACCCATCATTGCTCACAAGGGAGGGACAAGGGATGCACATGGACCAAACATGAGTCTGTCAGCTAGAATGGCAGATTCAAGTCAATTAGAATTTCCGATTAACAATGGATAATTTATTTTAACCTAAGTATTGTTGTGGTTTGAATGTGTACCAGCCTCCAAAATTCATGATGAAACTTAAATCTCCAATGCAATTGTGTTAAGAATGAAGTCTGTAAGAGGTCATAAAATAAAAACAGAACCTCAGTTGGATGAAATTTGGGCCTTTGTAAAGAACTTGAGGGGATGGGTTTACCTTTTCTGTTTTCCTCAGTGTTAAGACACCACAATTTCTTCTTCTCTGGAAGACTCAGCAACATGATGCTATCTGGAAGCCTGAGCCTGATCTCTTAGCAGGCAGAACCCACCAGTCCTTCACTCTTGGACTTTCCGGCTTCTGGAAGACTGAGAAATGAAGCTGTATGTTTATAAGCCACACTGTCTGAAGGTATGATGTTGGAGTGCAGATGGAGACAAGCTCTTCTCAGTTTTGCAGGGGATGGATACTGTTTTTCATCATTCCCTATAGATTCAAAATTAACTGGATATCCGGCTCTTCTTCTTCTCCTCCTCCTCATCCTCCCTCTCCTTTTTTTCTTCTTCTAAATTTAGCAACTCTAGACCACACCCATTTCCATCATTGTGATGTGATGTTGTTCCAGAAAAGTATGATTCTGTCCCCACTGCCTATTCTTTACCCACATGTCTTTCCTCAGGGAGGCCCTCCGAGAGTCTGCTTTTCAAGCCCACTTTCCTCCGGCTTTATGTTACTCATAACCTGACATTGCCTTGTGTATCCACTACCTCGTCAGCCTCTTGGCTAGCATGCCCTCCTCAGAAACTCAGGGACTTGTGCTTTGTTGATGACCATTTCCCCCCCCCCCACACACACACACAGTCTGGCATAAAGCAGACATTCAGAAACAATTCTCCCACTCTCCTTCCCTCCCTCTATCCCTCCCTCCTTCTGTTTCTTCATTTCTTTCTGTCTTCAGTGCATGAAGCCCAGGCTGGTTTCGAACTTGTACCTCTCCTGCCTCAGTCTTCCCCAAATGCTGGGATTACAGGTTTTATAGATGCCACCACTGGCCAGAAACTATTCCCTGAACAAATGGTTTTCTCTGCATGATCAAAAGAGATATTTGAGGTTCCAAGTAGCTTAACAAAGAGATGTAGGAAAAGACTACTCAGAGGGCACTGGGAAAGCCTGGGGGAGGCCAGAGGGAAGATAGAGTCAGAAACAGAGCCAGAACAGATCATGAGAAAAGGTGAATTTGTCCTGAGGTCTGTGATTTCACAAATGTTGGAGGCGTCTATACAGGCTGCAGGATGCCATCACTAACCAGAGCAATGCCACATATGGTTTCAGAGCACAGGCTTTTAGGTCACAGACTCAATTTGTGTCTGAACTCCACTTATTCACATACAGTCAGGTCACATAACTTCTCTAATCCTCAGATTCCTTAATTACTCAGTGAGGTGGTATAAATGAGATAATAGTCACAAAGCACCCGACACAGCATCTCAGACCTGCTGGGTATATCATGTGATGTGAATGCTGTGTCCATGACAACCATCCTCCTGCCCTCAAAATTCACACTTGTTGATGCCGGATCCTTCCTGATGGCCACTTTTCAAAAAGAGGCTTTTGTCATGTTTTTGTTTCTGAGTCACTGTAGAAAGTTTGTGGACCCGCAAGGTGGGATTAAAGATTGGCAGGCAGAGGTGTTCTGTGTGTGTGTGTATGCCTGGAAGGTTCTCCTGCCAGCTGTATGACTCATATGCCAGCCTCACTGAGAGGATCCCGACTCAGTCACAGAACACATCGAGGCCTCAGAGATTTCTAGGAAATAATTGAAAGTGCAAGTGTTAAGTCTAGAGGTGTCAAGGGCTCAGGTCATGGAACACACACACGGAACGAGGCACCAGCATGGTGCAGAAGCCAGGGTGGCTTTCATGGGAGCAATCCCTGTGGTGCTGTGTGTCACTTAACCTTTAGAGTGTCACAGTCTTCCTGTGAGAAATGCTAGGATGTTTTCTGCTGACGCTTACAGGGCTGGATGGCCATGAGCTGAAGCTGGGTATGACACAGGGCTTTGCAATTGGAAACTACTATATAAAGCTTTGGATCACGTTGACATCATTACCATTGTCTGTGGGACTTAGTTGGTGATCTCCAGTTCTATGGTTATCTTGGTGTCACCCACACCCCGCACCTCATAGACACACACCCTTTTCCCGGCACCAGAGCAAAATGGGATTACTGATGTATCTTTAGGGGGTGAAAATGACACAAGTTCATACCCTAGAGCATCCTTGCCAGCTAGATGTGTGCTTTCCAGTGTGCATCCGCTGCAAAAGCAGGAAATTCATGGTGGTTCTGTGTAAACAACTGTTATAAACACCAAGAACGCAGCACTTTGCTCTGTGAGTAATTGATTGTGCTTTCCCTGAACTGGACAGCTCACATGAAAATCCCACAGTCCAAGCACCAAGGAGACAGACAGGGCCTGGGTAGGCTCCAGTCATCCCCTGACCAAGCCACAATGTCTAGCCAGTTCTTAGGTGGAACACTGCACAATGATGTTGGCTGAGGCCGCTGAGCAGGGACAGAATGTACCAGGGCCCATGGCATTGGCCTGAGCTCCAAGGCTCAGCCTTGCATTCATTACCAAAGCCTTGTGCTTAACTTTCTACTTTTTTCCTGAGGAGAAACATCCTTTTCTTCTTTGGGTGTATATTGATGAGGTCTGCCATCAGGCTGCAGCGGGCAGGTTCCTTGCCTCAGATCCTGAAAGTTTATGCATGCATTCAGCAAATATTAACAAAATATTTATGTAAATTAGATTGTAGGGATGTGATAATGGATAAAACAGGCTTTAAATTTCCTTTTCTTTGTGGAGTTTACTAAGTTATGGAGTGTTAGCAGATAATATTAATGGAAACACGGGAGGGCAGGTTGGTAGGGGTAGGTGTGTGTCTGAGAGAGTTGTGGGCTTAGGTGAACAGGTCTTGTTAAGGAGACAGCATTTGGATAAAGACCCAGGGTGTGTACATCTGGAAAGAACAATCTAGATGGAGGAGATAGTCCAGTCAGAGGCCCTGCCCTGACACTTATCCACTGTCCTATGTGTAACTGAAGCTGAGTGAACCAGGGAAGAAGTTGGGAAATGAGCAGGTCTGGCCAGGTACACAGAGATGGTGACAACAGGAGAGATATGGGTCAGAGGGGGCCGACAGCCAGAGCTGGCTTTGATTTCAGTGTCCTTGAAGCCCATAGCATGTGGGAATGCCGTCTTTAGGAAAATAATACAAAGCTGGGCACAGGACTTTGATGATGAAAGCAAGTCTATTGAGACTGCAGGGTCTCAGCTTCCTCTAGTGAGAGCCGGCACTGACAGGGATACTTGAGGTCAGACCACCATAGCCCACTCTCCCAAGAGCATGCTGCCCTCTCTCGAATTCCCTCCCCTATAACACTATACTTCTGTGAGGGGCATCACAAAGAGAAGAGCCAGGAAGGGACCAGTCAGTCCCAACTCAGTTGAGGCCTACGTTGACCAACATCCAGCCCACAGGGACAACAGTGCTACCAACAGGTGTGTAGGGAGAATCCCTTCCTCACAGAGGACGCTGTTCTGACTCTGGTGGTTCTGTTTCCACCTATGAAGAAAAATGAAGAGAGTAAGATGTGTCAACACCATGACAGGAAACTCAGGGCCCTCTCCCAGTCCTTACTACTGTGACCCTTTAGGGAGCAGTAGCAAGAACCAGGCCTTAAGCGCCAGGCCTTTGGAAAAACAACAGTGAGATTCTCGTGAGCTCATTAGGCAAGCTCCACACATAGGGGCTGAAACTCGTCTTCAGAAAACTGGAAGGGCTTGTGTTGGAGTGGATTCACCCCAGTGGCCCTGCCTCAAACAGATCACCAACCACACTGCTGGTTCTCGCCTATTGTAGGAGACAGCACTGATTATTCTTCTGCATTTGGGTCTCTGTGCTGGTTGGTTTTTGTCAACTTTACACAAACTAGGCCACCTGGAAAGAGGGATGCTCAGCTGAGGAGTTGCCTCCAAGAGATTAGCTCCTGGGTATGTCTATGGAGTATTTTTTTTTTAATTCTTTTTAGATGTATTTATTTCATGAGCATGAGTGCTTTGTCTGCCTATATGCATGGGCACCAGCACCCGGCACCTGCAGAAGCCAGGAGAGGACATTGGATCTCCTGGAACTAGAGTTGTGGATGGTTGTGAATCACTATGTAGGTGTGGGAACTTAGAAGACCAGTGAGTGCTTTTATCCACTGAATTACCTTTCCAGCCTCTGTGAGGTATTTTCTTAATGAATGATTGATGTGGGCAGAGCTACCCCTGGGCAGGTGGTCCTGAGTTGTATAAGAAAGCAAGCTGAGTGAGCCTTGCGGGGAGGGGGCGGGGAGCTAGTAAGGAGTGGTCTGCCATGCTCTCTTTGGTTTCTCCCTCTAGTCCCTGCCATGGCCTCTTTCTGGTGGTTGTAGGGAAAATAAACCCTTTCCTCGTCCAGGTTGGATTTGATCAATGTTTTATCATAGCAACAAGAAACAAACTAGAGAGGTTCCTAATACCTGAAAAATATAACTCACTTCCAACAAAGAATATATTTAAAGAACCCAAGAATATATACCAAAGAAACCCATGAAAAACTGCTCTAAAGCTCTTGTTTACTATTTACTTTTAAGACAATGTAAGTACTATGAAGAGCATGGATCTTCCTGGTCCTGGGTTCAGTTGTGATTTTTTATTAGCCGTGTATCTGATTTATTCCTGAATTTGTGTCAATTGCTTGATGTTGAGAGAATTTGGGTTTTAGGGATAAGTCATAAGAAGTATTCACAGAGTAACTTTGGTTGTAAATTCATTGTGTGCATCAGAATAGCTAGTAGTGAATATTTTAAATTATTTCAACACACACACTAAACATTTGAATTTAGGAATATTCTAGTTATTCTGATATGACCATTGTACATCATATTGTACATTGTATTTGGATGGAAATGTTAGATTATACTCCATAATAATGCAAATTGTTTTGTGTCAATTAAAAATAGATAAGAGGTTTATTTTAGTGTTTAAAGATAGTTTGACTGGAAATGCCAGGAGTCTTAAAACATATCCAAAGTTCCAATTGTAGAATAAGGGGACACTGTGAATCTAGCACTGAAGCACCACACCTAAGTGTTTTCATATCTTACTTTCAATGTAAAAGTTAAATTAAATATAGTTCAAACACAGGGCGGGTGCTCAGGCAACATTTAGCTAATGTTATATGGTGGGGAGGGGAAGGGAGTGGCCACCTGGCTTTACTAACATGAATTTGGTTGACTATGACTCAGGGTATTATATCTGTACACATTAATCTAGATGTCACTCACTGGGTTGACTTAAAGAGACTGGGTATTAGGACAATAATCTTTCTAACCAGTGACAGATGCCCCTATTAAATATCCAAGATTATGACTCAAATCAGTTGAAAAGATAGATTCTTCTGACAACGTTATACATAGAACCCTCACTTGGCAGCATGAATGAATACACTGGTGGCATCTAACATGCTCAGATTCATATAGTCACATCAGATGGGGCTATCATAATGTTACAAGTTCATTTCTCAGTGATGTAAAGCTCAAGTCTAGAGTAGTTTAAGGCATAGTATTCTTTGCATTTTAAATATAAAAATATATGGGTGTGGTGCAAAAATCAAGAAGATAAAGAATATTTGGTGACAAATAGTTCTGTCCCCATCTCTCTGTACTTAACATGTTTTTCTCTATAGGCAGTCACTATCACCAGTTTTACTGATGATCCCCCATCCTTCCCTCCCTCTCTTTCTCCCTCTCTCCCTCCTCCTCTCTCTGTCTCTCTCTGTCTCTCTCTTTTTCTCTCCCTCCCTGTCTCTGTCTGTCTGTCTGTCTGTCTCTGTCTTTCTCTCTATGTGTTTTACCTTGGGTTACCCCAGAAACAGATTCACACACCAGATCATCTGATAGACACTCCCAGGAAACACCTGTGAAGGGCTAAGGACAAAACACTGGACGGGATGACAGCCGGAGACTGAAAGAAAATGGAATAAATCACCATAGGCAGAAGAACAAATCCTGCCAGGGATGCTGGAAGCCAGACCAGGGCTTAGGACTCAGAGTTATTTCTCCTGAGGGAAATGAAGCTGGGATTTTATAACCAGCTCTATTGTTTTAAGAGCTGGGGAGTATGGGCAGCCAGCCATGTGGCCAGGCCCAGTGGACTCTGGCGATCAGGGAAAGCTGTTGTCAAAGATATGCAGGACCCGTGATTAAAGCGAACCAGTATGCATTGCAGTGTTAGAGAGCGTCATGGACAGGCAGAGCTCCATCATCATTTATGGCATTATTATACGATTTTGATTGAAATTTGAACCTGATGCACACAGATATGCTAGCCCAGCTCTGTGAATATCAGACTTCCCTAGAGTTGATGATCTAAAGAAATCTACCATTTGTTGACTCCAAATGCAGCCTTGCAGCGTCTGACCTCTGTCATTTATTCCCAGGGCCCTTCCATCTAGTCTTGGTCAATGACTCCTGGCTCTGTGTGTGTGTGTGTGTGTGTGTGTGTGTGTGTGTGTGTGTGTGTGTGTGTTTGTATATGTATGTGTGTGTATGTATGTGTAAGTGCATGTGTGTGAGTGTGTATGTGTCTGTGTGTATATGTATATGTGAGTGTATATGTATGTGTGAGTGTGTGTGTGTGTGTGTGTGTGTGTGTGTGTGTGTGTTCTCATGGCCTGGAAACCATTCCTTCCTTTCCTCTTATCCACCTAATCCTTCTTGCCCTCCTATATCCTGGTGAGTTGAACAGAATAAAACCACCTTTATATGGTTGTGGAAGGTTCAGAGAGATGATGTTTACTAAGGTATCTGGTGCTCTGTAGTGGTCCATCTCCTCATCTGTCTAAGCACTTGAGAGATGACCTCCAGCTCCTTGGCTTGAGTTACCTGGAATGATTGCTTGTCTGTCTGCCCACCTCCAAATGTGTCAGAAAGCAGATGTTCCCATCTCTGCATTCCACTGAAGGCACATTACCAATGCAGACCAAATGCATCTGATGAGAACTGAGATGAGAATACCATATAGTGACCATGCCTCAGTGTGTAGAATTCTGAGAAAGGAAAAGCACACAGAGGATGGAGGAGGAGGGTTCTTGGGTAAGGTTGTTCTTTTTCTTACTGCAAAGACTTGAGAACTGGGGTATAGTCGAAACTAACTCTTCAATATCCAGCAGCTCCTTCCAAAATAATTGACTTAATACTATAGTAGATGCTGGGCTAATGGCTCAAGCATTTTACTAACTAGCTCTTATACTTAAATTAGCCCATAATTCTTATGTATATGTAGTCACATGGCTTGGTACCTTTTCTCAGTCCAGCATTCTCATCTTGCTTCCTCTGAGTCTAGCTGGCAACTGCTTCTCTGCCTTCCCTCTTCCCAGAATTCTCCTATACTTCCTGCCTGGCCAATCAGTGTTTTATTAAATCAATGTGAGTCATAAATCTTTACCGTGTACAAGAGCATTATCCTACAACACCAAGGTTTAAATTTACCAAGAGACTCTCATTCATTCTCTCTCTGTGTCTTCATCTCCTATAATATTCATAGTTAATTTCTGAGTTTTTACATGCACTAGGTACCGTTTTGGGTGATTGAGTCGTACACAGAAAGAAGGTTAGCTTTGTCTTTAAGAACGCATGTCTTTTGAAATACAGATTGTTCTGTTTCCTTGGACTGCCCCCAAATGTGAGGCGAAGACAGCAACAGCAGATATGCCGAAGGAGATGAGGCCTCAGCCCTTCACAAAGCTGACTCTTTTTCTTTTTTACAAAGAGCAAAACAAAGTAAACAGAGGAAAAGTACTATAGGATTATAGGATGGTGGGGATCTTGACCCAGACCTCACATCTTGCACATTAACCTCTATTATGCTGTTACCTTCTGGATGTGAAGAGCCTAGCACAAGGGTGTGGTTGATGGGAACACCAGACAGTTCAGGAAGAAGAAGAAGAAGAAGAAACTGGAGAAAGGGAGACTCATCATTTAGAAACACACCAGACACTGGCCTGTGGTCGGAATATGGAGGTCCTAAAGCAATGAAAGCCCTACTCCCTGGAAGATATGCTGTCTAGAGTGGGATGCTAGAGCTGCACCTGAGTTATTATGCATAGTTCTCAGCTGGGATGACCACTGGTAACAATTTAATTTTTAAAATAATTTTATTAAAATTTAATTAACTGGCAAAATTAAACAGAGTCGTTAACACAAGCAGGTCCTATGCATCCTGCACCTACGTCTCCCTTTCCCCAAATGCCAGCACTTGCATGATCACCAAACACCGTCCCAAACAAGAAAGTGTCATCAATGCAATGCAAGCCCTGTTCAGATTTTGCTACTTTTTCATACATTCCGGCAATTTTACCATGTGTAAAATCATAATGGCCAACAAAATGAAGACGGAACTCTCCAGTACCACAAAGCTGTCCTCAGTGTTACACTTTTGTAGTTACACCAAGCCCCGGGCCAGCAGGATCTTTGGGAGGTCTTTGTGGATGTGTGGGCGCTGCACTCTCTGTGGTTGCTAATGTTCTCTGTTAGTCTGCAGTGAGCACACTCTCTCCCTCTTCCCTTCCCATGTTCCTCAGCGCATTGCAGAGCTGGGGTCTCCACAGCCCTGATCGTCCTAGGCCAGAGCTCTACAGAGTTACACCCCAGGCCAGAGCTCTACAGAGTTACACCCCAGGCCAGAGCTCTACAGAGTTACACCCCAGGCCAGAGCTCTACAGAGTTACACCCCAGGCCTTTCCTTCCTTCCTTCCTTCCTTCCTTCCTTCCTTTCTTTCTTTTTATAAAAGATTCTTTGCAGTCATTTAAATTTTGAGAAAACACAGTTAATCCTTTTTTCTTTTGTTGATTATAGTTTTACTGCTGTGTTTAAAATTATTCACTATTTCTGATTTCAAGTATTATTTTCATGTATTTCTTCTCATAAACTTTTAAAGTTACACTGTATATTTACATTTATGGCCCACTTTGAGTTAATTTGGTGTAAGATGTACGGCACAGGTCAAAATCCCCACCATCTTATAATGCTTTTTCTCTACTGACTTGCTTTGCTCTTGGTCAAGAATCAGTCAACGTGTGCAGGGTCGAGGCCCTATGGGCTCTTCCTCATCCCCTTGGTCTGTTGTCCTTGTTCAGCTCACGTTGGGGAGCAGGGGGGAGATGGGGGAGGTGAAGGACTGGAGGATGGAGAGTGGGGAGGGGAGGGGGAGGGGACAGGGAGCAGGGAGGTGGGGGCTTCATGTTGGTGAGACTTCATGCAAGTAGCTTCTGGCTTCACCAGAAGACACAGTGTCACAGCCAGCTCCTGGCTTGTCTGGCTCTTACAATCTTTCCACTCCTTCTTCTGCAATGTTCCCTGAACCTCAGCTGTGCAAATGTTTTGCAGATATATATAGTGGGACTGGACTCCACAACTCTGCATTTTGATTGGTTGTGGTAGTTTTCATCTACACGAAGAACTATAAACAACTAAGGAATGCTCAGAGTGCTTAGCTGAAGAAGACTATTTGTTAACCAACGATAAATGGTAAGTCCTGGGATCATACACATTATGCATTATGCAGACTGAGTGGGTGACATTTAGGAATATATACATATATATGCATATAACAATAATTTAATATAAAAACAAAGAATAAATCAAAAAGAGATCAAGGATGGGTATTTGAGAGAGCTTGGACAGAGGAAAGGGAGGGGAGAGACATTGTGGTTATGGTGTAATCTCAAATATAAAAGCAAAAGTCAGGCATCTGGGGAGGCAGATCTTTGGTTCGCCCCATGAATCTACCTGTCCTTCCACTGTGTATACTGTCCTTATCACCATAGGGTCTTAGTATATTTTATATAGAATGGTTTCTCCCTTTGTTTTTTTATCTTTGAAACATTTTTTCCAACTATTCTAAGTCTGTTGGTTTGGCACAGAAATTCGATAATAATGTTATTTAAGTCTGCAAAAATTGTTGCTGGGATTTTGACAGGAGTTACGTTAAATGGGCAGAATAACTTCAGGAGAACTGATATCTTTGCTATATTGAATTTCCAATCAGTGAACATAGTATATTTTTCTGTTTATCCGTAACTTTCTTAATTTTTTTTTAACCATTCTGTAGTTTTCAACAGAAAGGTAAATGTTTTGTTGGAATTCTATCTACATACTTTTTTTTGGAGGCCCTGTAAATGATATTATGTTTTAGCTTTTGTATCTACATGGTCTTTAATGTTATGTAGGAACAGGATTTGTGTGTGTTGAGTATGTGCTGAAACCTTTCTGAATTATTATTTAAGAATCTTTGTTTACTTGCTTGATTGCTTTTTGCCTTTTAGATTATTTGAGATTATGTATGAAATAATGAGATAGCATGTCCTTGGAAAGTGAAGACAGTTTTGTTTCAAGTTATAGTGTCACCATGACAGTATTATCAACCTGAGCCTATCCAGCAAAAAGTTATTTTATCCCCAGACATCCTGCTTCCCCACTTGTGTCTAGATTCTCTCCGCATTGTTCACTCTGCTGAGGGAATGTAGATTCACTCTTAAAACAAATCAAGCTCTGTTATTAAGGAAAACATCTGGAAAGAATAAGGTACATTCCAAAGCCAAGAGGAAGGATTCGGGACTTTTCTCATCAAACCTTCTCCATGAGCGAGGGTCACTGAAGGATGACTTCATGTACTCCATGTTCCCTTAGGTGAAGGCCACCCAGGACTCTGGGTGACCTTCTCATTTCTATCTAAGGAGAGGAGCAAATGTTGTCTCACCACTGACCAAGGTCAGAGCCTTTGAGGTAGCCCAAGAACTGGGACTGACCCCTGGGTCTAATAAGAGAGCAGAATGATGGTCTCTGTGCCTTGGAGAGGCTGTCCCCTGTTCTAAATCTAAAAGTGTTTTCAGTGGGTCAGTGGCAATCAATTCTTATTTTATTTAAAAATGTGTGTGTTGTATTGGTATGTGTACATGTGTGTATATACAAGTCAGAGACTGATGCTGGGTGTCTCCCCACTTTATTTTTTGAGACAGGGTCTCTCACTGAACTTACAGCTCTCTAATTTGGTTAGGCTGGCTGGCCAGCAAAGACAGTATATGTTTGGACTCCACCAAGATAAGATGAAGCTCCTTCCTTCCTTCTGTTTCTATCCTACCTGTCCTGGGATTAAAGGTATGCACATCTACAATGGATTTTATGTACAACCTGGGGATGTAGGTATTTTACTAACTAAGCCACGTCGCCAGCCCAGGCTATTTTTTCTTTGTCCCAGAACTGAGAAGCTATGTGCTGTAGGCGCTCATAGAACATGAATTAGTTACAGAGAAGGAAAGTAAGACAATGATTCCTACCTTTATCCACAATAGTATAAATTTGTATGAAAAAAATTATAATAAAAACATCATTAAAAGAGCTTCTCAAAACAGAGTCTAAGGCCATTGTGGAAGCAGGATTCAGGCAGGATGCTGCTTGCCTGGAATGTGAACTTTGGTTCCCCCACCCTTTGGCCAAAGACATTTCAAATGACCAAAACAACTGAGCAATTACATTGTACCCTGAGTCTCAAGAACATTTCCATTCTGCTCACACAGTCCCTCTGTCTCTTAAATCTTTATCTTGTAGGGGGTTTGGTGGCGAATCCATCTCAATATTCAACATTCACTAGGAGTTCCTGGTTTTCTTGTTGTCAGAACAATGGTTCAGAAACACATCTTCCAACCAACCTGAGATGAAGTTCTTTTTACCTCTCTGTTCCTGATTTGGGAGTATGGATAGCTGAGTCAGGCAAAGACAACTCCCTTGGTATCAGGCAGGGTTGTTTTTCTTTTGTGGCTCAAGTGTTGAGCAATCCCTGGCTGAAGTAAGCATTATACTCGATTCAAAGCATAACTGATATCCTTGTTAAAAGTAAATGTGTGTTAAAAAAAAAAAAAAACTAAAAGAGTAAGAATGTACTTTGCTTAATGCTTGGCTGTGGATATGTTTATTTGATTTTGAACAGCATTTTATTTGTTTTCTACAGATTAGGAATAAAGATATAGTTTCCTTTTAAGCTAAGGCTAGCAGCTTGAAAATGGTATAATAAATTAGTAGAGAAGGTAAAGTCAAAATTTAAGTGGAATATTAAATTCATGGTTTTGTGGCTGACCCCTGGCCATATGCACTTCAATTGCTGTCATAGGAAATGACAGCCCGGCTTAGCAGCATCAGCAAGAGCTAGAGGATTGTACCTGAAATACAGATTCTGGCCATGTAAGACTGAGCCAAAGACAGTAGATGTTTGGGCTCCACCAAGGTGAGAGGCAGCTCCTTCACTACCTATGGAATCTGATCACTTCTGATTCCACCATTCACTAGTATCTGAATCCCACATGGTCACTGCCCATACTCTTCAGGAAAACCTTTAAGTCACAAGATGCAAGGCTGAGATCTGGGAAGCCTGAGAATCTTCCTTCTATCTCAGCACTTCTGGATTCTCCCCTTTGAGTCTTTGAAGTCCATGCACTGTACCTAATAACTTTATGATGTCTGCTATCTTTTATTCTCTTGGTTCTGATGGTTCTTGGCCATCCGGGGAGTCAAAAGGTGTTGTGGGATATTTGTACATGTCCTTTGATATTTGACTAGTCCTTTATACTGTGTGAATATATGTCACTGTGAGGGGTTTAACAAGCTGAATAGCCTATAGCAAGGCAGGATAAGGTGAGGTAGTAGAACCAAACTAAGAGAATGCTGAGAAGAAGGAGGATTCTCAGGAATCACCAGCCAGACTAGAAAGTACATAGATAAAGTAAATGAGTCTTAAAGCAGCATAAGTTATAAGAGCTAGATCAAAACAAGTTTAAGCTATTAGCCAAGCATTTATAATTAATATAAATCTCTGTATTGTTTGGGAGCAGGCTGGCAGAAAATGCCACATGTCTGCTTACATGTACACTGTGTAAAGATGTGTTGCTGTGATTGGTATAATAAAAAGCTGAATGGCCAATAGTGAGGCAGGAGAGGACAGGCAAGATTTCCGGGAGAGAAAGGAAGAGGAAGAGGGATAAAGGTGCACAGAGAGACACCAGGAGACTTTAAGAAGTAGGACATATGGTACAGGGCAGAGGTAACTGAGCTATGTGGCAGAATGTAGATTAAGAGACAGGTTAATTTAAGTAATAAGAGCTAGTTGGGGGGCTGGAGAGATGGCTCAGTGGTTAAGAGCACTAACTGTTCTTTTGGAGGACCTGAGTTTGATTCCTGGCGTCCACATGGCAGCTAACAACTATCTGTAATTCCAAAATCTGACACCCTTACACAGGTATGCATGCAGGCAAAACACCAATTCACACAAAATATATATATATATATATATATATATATTTTAAAAAGAGCTAGTTGGGAAAAAGCTAAGCTAAGGCCAAGCTTTCATAATAATAAGTCTCAGTGTCATTATTTGTAGGCTAGTGGTCCAAGAAAGTCCAATGAGGAAGCTTACTACAAAAAGGAAATGCTTCTCTTCCTGTGATGCTTTTGTGGTGAGGAGCCTCTTTAAATGTCCTGTGAACCGCAAATTCAGGGGTAACACAGAACCTGGATTTGCTTGCTTTTTTTGTTTGTTTGTTTGTTTTTTTGTTTTTTGTGACCAGGAACACTGACTTGTGGGAGCTTTGAAGAGCTCATGTCTTTGGCATCATTTTGCTTAGGCCCTATTTCTAGTCTTCTATAGAGACTTGCTTCTCCAGTATGATGGGGTTTTCATTTCAAATGGTAACAGGGCTTTTAGAGGCAAGCTGGCCACTGTGGGAACATATAATTTGGGAGAAATCACATGTTTAGTGGGAGATGTGAGGTTTCTTTGCAATCTTTTGTTGGTACTCATAAACTCCTTTCTTGGTGAAAGTTGTCCATGGCTACTTTTGAAGAGACTAGCTTGACCAGGGAAATAAAATCAATGAATCTAATAGCAAGCCTCAACACAGTCCTGAGCTGACATTAGTTCATTTCACCAGACAGACCTACCAAAAGCCGTGATGGTCAAAACTATGTATCTCTGGTTTACTTGTGATGGAGACCAGTAACATTCCACAGGGAAAACCTTGTAGATGAGCCACTGTCTTGTGTCAAAGCTAACACAATTCTTCACACATGAAGGCTGCTTTCTTGGCTTCTGGAGAAGAGAAACCTCTTTTCTATTTCTATTCCAAACCCCATGCTGCTCTTTTTGAAGCCCCCATTGAGGAGTGTTTGGAGCCTCTTACCAGCCAACCTCATTGATAGACTGACTTTGTTCAATGACAATAGGTGATCTTAACCTTTCTGTTCTGTTTCATTTGAGGATGGGGATGTTTTCAGACCTTCCCTCAATCATTTATTCTTCTAAACATTATGTGTGTGTGTGTGCTCAGTGTGTACAGGGTTTGTGTGTGTATATGTACACAACCCAGTAGTGATGGATTCTCATATCCAGGGAATGGTGGACCTTTTTATTCTGTTTAAGTCTTTAACTGATTGGATGAAGACAATTTTTATTAAAAATATCAATCTCCTTTACTTTCTATCAGCTAAAATATTCATCTTATATTCAAAAACATCTTTTCAGAAATGCCCAGGATACTATCTACCATATAGTTTGGAAGAAATCATATGTCCAGTTGTAGATTCGAGATTATTTTGTAATTTTTTGTTGGCACTTATAAACCCCTTTTATTGGTGAATACTGTTTGACTAAGTATCTGGGCAACTTGTAACCCATTTAAGTAAACACACAAAAATTTTGCCATTGAATGAACTTATGATTGACCAATGAGATTCCTTTAGAAGTCCGTAAAGTTTAGAAGCATCTTTTTATTACTCTTCCTTCCTTTTTTTTTTTTTTTTTTTTTTAACCTTCCAGGTCCAGGGATGATAGATTGAGAAAAATGTTCCCTAGTCCCTGATCCTAAGATTCCAGTAATGGTCATTTCTCACTGTGCATAGACTACAGGCTAGCTGTTCAGCAAATATCTCACTAAATTCTCTCCAGTCCTCTCTCTACTGAATTTGTATTCACGGAGGGAATCATAAAAGCAGATTATTGAGCATTAAAGATGTCAGACTTGAGGAGGGTGTGGAGAAACTAGTTTAGAGAGAAAGGAAGCAGAGGACTGAGTTTGGGCAATCAGGTCCTGACATTGATCTCTATCTGACTCTCCTGTGAGGTAGGTCAATAGGACAGGGCCTAAAAATTCCAGTAATTCCAACGAAGTCTGTTACCACAGAGCTCAGCTCCTTAATGGTGACCACAAGCTGTCATGTATGTGTTGGCAGACATTAGTACTGATGCTGGTTGACTCAGAAACTCAACAGCTTAATTCCTGGCATGTTTCAGAATTTTATTTTCTCTCTATTATTAATCCATATTTCAAATACTCTGGCACAGCAAGTTAGATGGAGAAATAGATGTTTCCAAGCTGTCTGGTGTTGAATTAGCAGAGCTCAGCTGATATGGGGTTGAGGTGGGGAGACAGGCTGTCTCTTGAGTTCACAGAAAGTGCATTTCCAGCCTGAGCAAGACATCTTTTCAAGACAATAAGTTTCTAACTAGTAATGTGTCAGGATGTTTGAGAGAATGATAATCTAGAGGACCATCAACCATTGTCTAATAATGTTTTCTTTTGGTGATTTGTGGCCTAAAAGGGCCCCATGACATTTGTCTGAGGTTCCTCCCAGCTGTCAATCGAAGGGCAGCTTTAGACCAAGAGTATCAGACTTGACCATTCCACACTACCTTCTCTTCACCTACTCTTTCTCCAGTAGATGGGGAAATTATTTTTCACTTCTGAGAAAATGTGTGGGTTGGTTTTAAAAGGGACTTTTCGATCTCATCTAAAGTTGCCAAAGACCTGATAAGAATATCTAAAAAAGACAATGTGGTTCTTTGGACTGTTCTAGACAATTGGTGAGTAGAGCAGTCAGAATGTATGAAAGGCTGGACTAATTTAGAAAAATGCATCCAGACAGAGGCTTTGGGAATGGCCTATTGTCTAAAAGCAGCATGAGTCACTTTGGGACAGAAAGGCCCGTGACCCTAAGATCTAACTACACTAGATCTGGCCCTTCCCACCCCTCTGCCCTCCTCTAAAGATAGACCCCAAACAAATGCTGGTCCTTCACTTTCTAGTCTTCACAGCAGTAGGTCCCTCCCATGACTCCTGACCCTTATTGAGTCTCCCTGGATTTCTCATCAAGTACAACATGATATATGTCAGTCTAAGACAAAGAATTTTCCTCCCTTTGCCTACTCTACTCCAGCCATGTGGGGCCATTGCTCCATCTTAAATTCAACGGCTCCCTTAGCCTACAGGCATCTTCAGTTATTTATTCTGCCTGGGGAGCACTACCACCAGACAGCAGTGTGGCGCCTGGGGAGCACTACCACCAGACAGCAGTGTGGCGCCTGGGGAGCACTACCACCAGACAGCAGTGTGGCGCCTGGGGAGCACTGCCACCAGACAGCAGTGTGGCGCCTGGGGAGCACTGCCACCAGACAGCAGTGTGGTGCCTGGGGAGCACTGCCACCAGACAGCAGTGTG
>PVIH01000734.1:74199-302724 GCA_004025045.1 Sigmodon hispidus | reverse complement strand
AGACCTTGAATAAGGATATATAGGGAAAGCTGAACACAAAGAAAATATATGTGTAGCAATCTTATTTGTATTTCTACCCTTGATAAGCCATGCTTATGATTCTTATCCTCTGTATAGTTATTGTTAACTCTTCTGCATTTTAAATTCTTTTTACTGTTTTTTTTTTGATAAATACAAAATAAAGAAGAAAAAAAAAAAAAGAAAATACCTTATAAATCCTCAAATTATTGCAAAGCTCCAAAATATTGGTTGGTACAGAGGAAGGTATTTTCTTGTATATCATTTGTGAGTAACCTAGCATGATGCACCTCCGTTCCTAGATACATCATTATGTTCCCAGTATGACACAGGCATTCTCCCACGTTTCCATAGCACAATTATTGCAGTCAAAAATTAACACTACCATCTTTAGACACCATCCAAAATTTCCTCCAAATTTATTTTATAATAAAAACATTCAACCCAGAGTCAGAGGTCATGTTAATTTGTCATTGTCTTTTAGTTGGAATTCTTATAGATTTAATGTAAGTATGAGGAAAAATCAAAACAGAGGAGGCACCTGACTGCCCAAGTGTTGAGTGGTTAAATGAAGTAAATAGAGAAAGGGCTCCAGGCATGAGCCCAGTTGCGCTGCCTCTGGAGCTTCTTTCTTTCAAGGGGTCACCAAAGGCCTGTACAACTAATGGTTTTCACACAGCATCAGATAGCTTTATAAGAACCACTATGAAAACCATAGTGGCCATCACTGGAGCGAACTGGAGCATACAGGCAGAACTACGGAAATCAGATCTCAACCACGAGTTACCATTTTCATCTCCTGTGCTCTCCTCTCCTCTTCCTCCTTCTATATTTGAGACAGGATCTTGTCCTGTAAATCAAGATGGTTTCAGAGTGCATACTCCCCAGGTCACTCATCATAGACAACAAGTCTGACCAGAGGACTCTCCATCTGTAACCCCAAACAAGAAGATGAGAAAGGATGGGCTATTTGAAAGCAGCATTCGGGTGAGTCTGACAGGATGAACTACCTATACATCTACACACAGTGGTTAAGTGTCTTTGCTATGTGTACCCAGTCTGTGAGAATGGGTTAAATGAAAGCCCACTAAGTGATGGGAACTGAGCAGTGTGCTGGGCTCCATGCTCTGCATTCTTCATATACTCTTACTGTATTCTGCCCATGGAATTTTAATCTCTGTTTTAGAGAAGGAAACCATGAACTTTAATGAAAGTAGCTTGCTACGTTTGTTCTAGCACCAAGTGAGCTGTAAAGCCAGGATATGCAGCCAGGAGCTATATTACCTGGCACTTTTTAGTAGACTATTTACAATTAGTGGCAGAAAGACTTGATTAGTGAAAACAGGAAACCTGAAGCCAGGGAGATCTTAAACTAGATTTTAAAAAGTCACAGCTATGGTGACTGTTGACAAGAATAGACCCAATGTGCTTCCGCATAAGTGTGGCATGCTGTGGGGTGATGGTACGGTGTGAATGCATGAATGTTACAGTTGCTATGTGAGAGTTCCAGGCTGTCAGTAGGGTGTTATAATCACAGGTTTAGAAGAAAATAAATATTTCTTGTAGTTTATTTCTCCTTAGCATTTTTTTAGATACCCATGAGTGTTTATTAAAAGGTACTCATAGGTGAGATGAAAAATTAAATTTCCAAATCATTGTCATGGTAAATAAATAGTCCATTTTCCTAGTAAACACATTTTATTTTTCCTAGATTTTGTTTGCCCAGGTTTGCCACTTTGCTGTTCCTCTTGTGTTTTCTATAGGTAACTGGCATCATGTCATTGAAGTACCTGCTCATAGATAAATTTCTCCTTAATGCTCCCTAAAATATCCCTGTAAATGACTACAGCTTGTCTCTTCTACAGAAGCCCTGTTCTTTTCCACATGCCCACCCCTGCCCCCAACTTTCTGTTCTTGTCTATGAATCAGAGCTGTGACCGGTGCAGGGCAGAGATCTAGCTGGCACTGGTTGGAGTGACCGAAGAGACAATGAGATACTAACATCAGGAGCTACCTCTTCTCTGCCCAACCTTTAAAGAACAAGGGAGAGGGTGCTGCTCCTACCCATCCACCTTCCTCTCCCTTCTCTGCAGAAACTGTACCATATGGAGCATCCAGTTGCTTACTTGGGGGATCAAATCGCTATGCACGTATGAGTGCCCCTGTGTTAGTCACCTGTTCTTTATTGCCACAAATTCCCAAGACAACCGCCTTCTGGACAGGAAGGTTTATTTGGCTTTTAGATTCAGAGGTTCCAGACTGTGTGGTCAACTAGCACTGCTGTGATGGCTGTCAGGGGAGGATGAATGCCAGAGCGGAGGGCATTAAACTTTACCTCAAGGTGGCTGGGAAATGAATAGAGAGACAGGAAGGCTCTGGGCTCCTACTGTCTCCTTGTAGCGCATGCCCATATCTTCACCTAATAGCACCAAGCTGGACCCAAGCCTTCAATCCATTGCTTTGGAAGAATTGCCTAAATCCAAACTAAGGATCTCCCTGGGACTTGCACTGGGACTTCATTGCCCTGTACCCACCACCTTCCAGCTTTCTGGTTCTCTGCTGAATCTGAATGCCACCGACTTTTTCTCCTCCCCACCCTGTGGGGACCAACACACTTAGGTCTTAACCCTGTGAAGCTAAAGGAAATCTACTGTGTAAGGCAAGCAGCTCCTTTCAGTTACTAAAGGCTGCCCCCAGTGGATACACGGAGCAGCTACAATGCTTTAAAATTTCACTGCTGTCTTTGTGCACAACCTGAGTGAGTATACCTGGGAGGTGGAGGAGGGCGAGGACATTCGGATACAGTTTTCCTTGTTTTCTTCCTTCTCTTTTTTTTTCTGTCTGGCTGTCCTGCTAGTCTTGAGGAAATGGGGATGAAAATCTCCGGAGAAGAGAAAACACAATACTTCCCGCTTCTAGAACACTGCTTCCTTTTCTTGACACCAGAGGAGCCTTGGGAATGGAGGTTCCCAGGAAGTAGGGCCTATTATGGCCCTGTGTGATGCACCCTCTGCTGGCTGACCTGTTATGCATCCAAAAGTTTGCATGGCTAACATACAAAAGGTCAGATTTTTTTCCCCTCCCTTATGGGAGTTTGCACAAAGCCATCTAGCAATTAACTTCATCTGAACTACGTTGGGTGCAGTGAGAAGCCGAGACACCTTTCCTTTGCCAAGGCAGCTGCGCATGAGGCTCTGGAAGCCTTTTATTCTTCTGTGTTTCTGCTGCTCCCTGGGTCATACACCTTAGAAAAGTGGCTGAGGGTCTTGAGGAGTCAAACGAAACTGAGAAATGACAGAGTCCAGATCATTAGAACCCTCACACTTGAGTACTGAGCCCAGATCTTGGAAAAGTTTAGCAAAACTGTGTTCGCCATTCTGGATCCTGAAGAGCAGCACCCTTAGGCATCTTGTGTGGAGCAGTAACTGTGATCTCAACAGGACTGAACATTCCAGGGCCCCAGCTACACACTCGGTACCAGCAACACCTCTCATTACAGAAGAAGCATGTGGGAAAAGAGTGCGAATGCGGAGAGAAAGTAGCTAGACTTAGAAAAGTAGTGAGAGGCTTATCTAGGCTGTGGCTAATTTCATAGTAGTAATAAGAAATGTGTGGATATATGTTCAATATTAAATAAATCCTAGGATATCAGCGAGACCACACAGTCAAATCCTGATATGTCAGCCTTCCCCTGATATTTGGCTCTGAATTTCATTTTTATAACCCAAATTCGTGTTACTACAGGAATCCTATTGAATGCCTAATATACACTGGACACTCTTGGTGAGGTCTGAATTATCAGGCAGGAATTATAATCACCATCTTAGCACAACTACCTGAGAATATCTATTCATATGAAATGATTTTATTGATGAGGAAAGGAAGGGGTATAGCTGGAGTTTGAACCCGGGTTGTGACACTCACTACTCTGCTCTCCAACACTGACCTCTTTTCAATCAGGCTCCACTAGAGTTTAAGAGCACACTAATGTAACCCCCTTGAATGAAGTTCTTGAGGTCAAAATTATGGAGTTAAAAACAAACCTATCTGCTTCCAGAACGATCATGACGTTCTGGACAAGCTTCAAGCTAAACAGGCAGAACTAACACAATCCGTTTCAGAGCGGGGCTTGGCGGAAAGGCAGCCTTGGTGAGCTGGTCCAGGGAGCACTTTCCTATGCTTCGCCAAGCGGGATGTGTGCATGTCAGAAGGATTTGCATGGCCATTCTGCAAATGTCGGCACTGTACGAGGGCTGTTCCCACAGGCAGCGTGTACCTCTGGCTGAGGCAGGCTAAGCAGAGGACAGGATGGAGCTAGCATAGAAAGTTCCTTTCCTGAGAAGACTCTTTCCTTTTCTAAAGCCCCCAGGTGACCCTGGCCTAAGGCAGAGGCAGTGCCACCTTGGCCTGCCACAGCTGCTCACTTTCTTCCAAAAGTTGCAGCCCAGGTGCTCTGTTCGCAAACGACTGAAGATTCCTGTGGACCCAGAGAGATGTTGAGATTCAGGCCGGAAGCAGCACCTAACAGCTGTTTCCAAGCATGGGCCAGAGATGGTCACGGTGGTTTAGAATGTCCCTCCTGAGTGAGCTTCAAATAAAAACTGCAAGTTTAGAACCGAACGCTAATTCCCTCCGCTATGAAGGGGACATGTATCTCCTTATGGTTCAGAATGACAACAGAATATGGGGAGGCTGACCATGTTTCTACAGATACACCAGGTGCCTGATCAAGCATGGCACCCCAGAGGCTCCCAAACAAACCTGGAGCGGCTGGTTTTTCTTCCCTTGGCTTACTCTATTCCAGAGCCCACCTAATGCCCTTCCTTGCCTCTATTCCCATTATATCCGATGGCTCCTCTCTCCCCAAACTTGAACTTCAAATGGCCAAGCATCAAGCTTCAGATGGCTTCTTTCTTTATATTACAGACTTCCAGAGGTAGCCACTAGGCTGCTCACAGCTCCAACTATAGGCCTATCATGCTGAAACGGAAATTAAGCCCGGACTCCTCTTTTTCAGTTTCAGAGTATACAGCTGGACACGTATTTGACACAGGTGTCTCATATACAAGTACCCACCACCGCCCACAACCTAGGGCTACTTCCCATGCTCCCTTACCACCAGCTCTAGACCAAGGGCAACAGTCTCAGAATCCTTCACCCTGTCTGCTAATTCACATCTGCACAAAGGGCCTTTATTTCATCATTTCATCCCCAGCCACACAGCATTCATTCTTTTGACACCTGTAAACAGACAGGGCATCTAAAATATAACTGTCTCCCAATATTCTCCCAACACTTTCCCCCAAATTCTCTCTCAGGTGGAGTAATCACACCACATTTTTAGGGATAACTAATACAGACTGGGATATCTGAATGGGCTGTTGGCAGCTGCTCTGTGTTCTTATTGGTCAGTGGCTATATCATGTGGTTGCTAAATATTTGTAATATCAGTCTAGATCAGTGGTTCTCAACCTTCCTCATGCTGTGGCCCTGTGGTTCATGTTGTGGTGACCCCAATCATAAAATTACTTTATTGTAAGTGCAATTTTGATACTGTCATGAATTCTAATCTAAATTTCTGTTTTCCAAAGGTCTTAGACTACCTCAGTGAAAGGGTAGTTCAAGCTACAGGTGCATAGGTTGAGAATGACTTCTATTGAAGTTATCTCTTGCTCATGACTTAGTCAGTGCCCATGACAACATATTATATACACAGCCATTTTCCCTAATGAAGGGATTTTAATTTGTAGTCTACAGGCCCACACAGATCCAGTGTTTTGGAGCATAAACTTATTATTTGCCCCTAGTTATAATTTAATATTTCTTTCAGTTATAAATGCAGATATGCCACACCAATATTAATACATATATATTCAAATCATAGTAAACTCACTGTATATGACAAAAAACTGAATTACACTTATTACTACAAACTCACAGAAGTAACACTGCTATTATAAGCTTAATTTTCTTTAATTTTAAATTATATGTATGTGTGCATGTGGTGATATATACCACATGTGCATGTGTCTGTGTGAGGATGTGCACACAGAGGCATGAGGCATCAGATCCCCCTGGACCTGGAGATACTGTGACTGTGAGTTACCTGATACAGAAGCATGAACTGAACTTGGGTCCTCTTCAAGAGCAGTGCTCACTGCTAACCACTGCCCCATCTCTCCAGCACTGTTATTACCTCTTCCTCTTCAATGTGTTAATAGAGATGCACATGGTACTGTACCACAAATTAATTTCTAAAGTATTTTGCTGACTGTATTCTGATGAAGTCTATATTATATAAAAGCCTCCTGATTGATGTGTCTCTCCACCCACGTATCTAGCACACATTCACTGATGGTTCACCAGGACTATGAATTGTTCTGGACCCTCAGATAAAAATAACAGTTCCTTCCTTGGGTAGGGGAGGGGAAGGCTGTTCATTTACACACTGTGCATGACAACTGTGACATTCTAACTATAAACAGGGAGCCTGAGAATCAAGAGACAACAGCAGCTGGGGAACTTCCTGGAGATGATGTGTCGGGGGGAGCCAAGTCTAGGGACAGCGGGATTTAGCCAGGTGAAAAGACAGATAGTGTAACCTCTGATGTCACCATCATGCTACACTCCTTTGGAAATGACTATGACGCTGTATTTTCATCTGGAAAAAAGAAACAATCATTTACTGTTGGAGACCAAATCAATACAATTGTCCAATACTGGGAATGAAGTCTCCAGATCTTACAAAGAAGACAGTTGGCCTAGGATTTTCAGAATTAAATAGGTCAGCTTCCCTAAATATTATTAAAATTTCTCTTTATGTAAACACTGCAAATCAACAGCATAAAATCTGAATGTGACTTTGAAGCCAAAGCCTAATCAGGGTAGAAGAAGGATCCAGAAAGCTTTTGACATGATGTGTCTAGACACTCTTTGTAGACTAGTTTTCATGTGGCTTCTTGGCTAGATGGTACAAAAATAACCTTTATGTAATGGTTTTGAGTTGAATAAGTGAGATACAGTGAAAAGTTTTTGTATCAGTGAAGGTTCAGAAACATCATGATGGGCAGTGTGAACAGGCTGGAAGGTTCTGAGTACTTCAGCCTGGGAGGAAATGGGGAAGCCATTCTTGAACATAGCTTCTAAGGCAGAGGCATTGAAGTCTTGAAAACTGGACTTTCAACTAAAGCTGAAACAGCAGTTCTCAACCTGTGGGTCAGGACATCACTGGGGGTCAAAGGACCCTTTCACAGAGGTCACTTCAGACATCAGAAAACACAGATATTTATGTAACAATTCAAAACAGTGGCAAAATTAGAGCTATGAAGTAGCAATGAAAAGAATTTTATGGTTGGAGGTCATCACCACATGAGGAGCTGTACTAAAGGGTCCAGTGGTTGAGAATCACTGGAAGAAACAATCACTGGAAGAGGGGACACAATGCCCACCTTCCTAGCACATGGTCCAGTTAATGTTCCTTATTTTCCTAAGCTGACAGGGACATACTGAGTCACTCTTATCAAAATCAAGCTACAGCCTGTTTTCTTCCTTTTTTTCATCATATATCATGCCCTACACTTCCTGTCTCACATGTCCTGCACTTCCTGTCTCACAAGTCCTACACTTCCTGTCTCACAAGTCCTATACTTCCTGTCTCACATGCCCTACACTTCCTGTCTCACATGTCCTACACTTCCTGTCTCTCTGTATCTTCTGAGGAAGGCTGAGGACCAGGACAACCCCGGACAGACAGCTCTGAGAGGAGAGTTTCTCTTTGGTGGTGGAAGGCCAGTCAGTGAACTCACTTAAGGGAGTTGCAGTGGGACAATATGCATTCACACCAGCAGGATGAAGGATGCCTGACTTGCCTTATACTACCATGCATTTCATGTTGTCGCTCTAGAAACACACTCATTCCCTGGACGTGGAGAGCTTCTTTCTGAGCCTGTGTTAATATCAACCTTGAAATGGTGACTGTCCACCAGCACACTCCCAAGTGTCTCCCCAGAAAGTGTCAGGAAACATCCAGCCCTGCCAGGTGCCATGAGCAGACCTCTACCTGGGAATGATTACATGTGCATATGGGTCTAAGTTAGCACAGGACGAGTTAGCACCTTCTCTGACCTCTTTCTGAGCACAGAGTACAAACAGAACCAGAACAACTCATATTTTCAGCAGCTGTCTTCCCCAGGTGGGAGGATCACCTCTAACGTGACAGGCTCAGACATCCCCAAGGGTGAATTTTGGAAGAGAGTAGCTGCCAATCTTACTATAAAGCAGGAATTTACAAACTTAATATAAACTGAATGGTTTTTTACAAACTCCCAACCTGGAGCACTAAAATGGATTCTGGAAAAAGACTCGCTTATAATTTCACTGCAAAATAAAATGCTGTTTTCTGGTAATTTCATACCCTCAATATTCAAAGCACTTCAAAGGACCTGGAGGGTAGTAGGGCCTCCTTGCCCAACCTTCTCCAATCAGCTAGTAACATCTTCCTCTTTATTTAAAGTTTCTATCTCTAGATGACTGCTGCTCAGGAAATAGGATGACCACTAATATGATGATGTAGATAGATATCATGACATACGCCAAACAGATGCTGGCTTTTTTCCAGGCCCTGTTGTAATAAGTATTTTAATACAATGAAAATTCTGCTAAGCAACATATGTAAGGCTGATTTCAGGAAACTGTATTGTGGTGATAGAACGATGACTCTCCACTGCGGACAAGCTTCAGTCTAATGTCTCACAGTGTAAGAAGAGATTCTCAACACAGTGTGGTTGCTAGGATTTGACTTGAAGCCCCATCAGATTAAGCCATCCTCCTGAGGTCATTGCATGGGGCCCAGTGGGAGTCAGTACTCCACTCCAGCTGTGAAGTTCTAGGTCAGTGTTGTCTACAGAAGCATGCATCAGGGCACATATGTACTTCAAGAAATGTCTAGTAATGGTATTAAAAATAGTATAAAGAAATAAGTAAAATTTGGATGTATTTTAATATATTTAATACAATATATCTAAAATATTTTGCATGAAGTCAATATATTAATGCAATATTTTATCCCTAGATACTAGTGCTTTTTGGCTTGTGCTGTGTTTGTACTCAGGTCTGATATAATATCAGGCAAACTCTCCACCACTGATCTATCTACATTTTTAGCATCATGTACTAGCGTCTTCAAAGTTACTGGGCATTTATACTTATGAAACATCTCAATAAAACTAAGTTTACATAGCACTTCTGGTGTGTGGTGTGGGAGTTTAACAGTGTAGATCTGGGCTGTGAGTAAAGTTCAGCATGAGTCATGTGCCCTAGGGAGTCATGTGGAAGGCCCTAGGTTTGATGTACTGAAGCAACAGAAGAAAAACAGTGCAGATTGGGGCTGGAGAGATGGTTCAGAGGTTAAAAGCACTGGCTACACTTCCATAGGGCCTGGGTTTAATACCCAGCACCCACATATCAGTTCACAATGGTTTGTAAGTCCATTTCCACAGGATGCAACAGGGCAAATATAAATGCATATAAACACAGATAAATTTTTTTTTTTTAAAAAAGTACAGAGCAGCATTCTTTATTCTGACAAAGACAGTGTTCCAGAAGTGCAGTGACTATTCATATATTAGGGCTTTTGGGAATATTCTAAACCACAGTGGCTGTATAGCTTCAGATATTGGTGTGTTTGTGTGTGAGTCTAGCATTTGCAGGTATCACATATGTTCTGGTAACTCAGAAAGCTGCTTTTTATGTGAGAATAAGAACCCTACGTGCTGGAAAATGAGAAAGCTAGTATTCCCAATCATTAGGTCAAATACAATGTTAGCTCTTTTCCACTGTTTTGTTACATTTTAATATAACTCATTTATTTTACAAATGCTATTGAGATTTTTCAGCTTAATAGACTGTTAAAATAGGAAAGCCTTGGTTTTTAAAACATCAATTAAAGAAATCAAGTGGCAAAATATATTTATGTAGCTATAATCAGCTTTTCATACTCCATGTGGCTTTAAAGGGTAACAAAGCTCTGTTAGAATCTTCAAAGGCTCAGCATCTTCAATTCTTAGCCAATTCTAGCCTTGTATCCTCAGTACATATTTCTACCCATCAACAGACGTGCCTGAAACCTCAAAGTGATTACCTTAGGTAAAAGTTCCTTTATGATTTCATCATATCTTCCCCACACGTATCATTTCTTGGCTCCTGAGGTAGGCAGCATTAGCTTCATTAAACAAACAAACAAATAAATAAACAAATAGATACTTAGGATATTCAGAAGAAACCCAAATGTCAAATTTATATTAGCAAATTCATAGGCTTCCTTTTTCTAGAGGCCAACTGCTATTTGACATTAGGTACTGTGGGTCCAAAGGACATACATGGACTCATTGACAGGCTTGAAAATCAAGGTGTGTTTACAGAGGACTATGATTCCAAGGTTTAACGGACTCTGGGAGGGGCAGCCTACCCTGGCCAACAAGGTCTCAAGAGGCCAGTGCCTACCAGGATTAGGAGCATGACCAACAGCTTTTGGACAAATGAGGAGAGAGAGCTCCGACTGCCCTCTTCCTCCCTGTCACAGCCTGGAAACATCCAACACTCAAAGGAGATAACTGTAAAATTCACTTCATTGCTTTCTCTCTTCCCAGAATCTCTGCTCTCACTCTCCAACATCCAGGGTCTTAAAAACTGCTGCTTTCACATTTTATTTGTTTTTTTTTTCCCAGTTGTTTTAGGCAAGAGAACAAATAAAGTCCTTCTTATTCATCTCAGAAGTGGAGGAGCTCTGTGAAGTTATTTCCATTTCAAATGAAAATCCACCTGAGATTTTCCCAATAGAGATCTTTGGAAACAAGCAACTTCAACACTTTGGCTGTGACTTTTAGAATTTGGAAGTCTCCATTTGGAGATTACACTTTCTGTCTCTGGAAACATCTAGAAACATGACACATGGCAGATTTCATGAGGAAGATTTTGTGGCTCCATTTTACATATTAAATTAAAAAAATCATTGTTACTGGTGCTGGCTAAAATTTAGATACCACTTGGCTAGAAGATTTTATTACTAAATACCAAATACAAGGCACCAAGTCACACATTATTTATTTACAGAGATTCAGAATTCAAGTCACATTTGAGGCTCCTCCATGCTGTCATGTATTGCTTAGGCCTTCTCACAGGCCACCCAAGAGCTTCATTAGTCAACACACAACATTTCCAGGTGGTCTTCTACAAATCACAGGCTGGACTGTTATCAAGAGGAAGGATATCGAATCAAAGCTCCTGTTCCCAGTAATCACTGTTTTGTAGGTCAGAGACTCTGGTAATTTCCTATGCAAGCCAACCCATCAACGTCTCAAACCCCGGCTGTTTACTCTCTGGAAAACTCTGACAGAGCATCCCAGCATCATCAACCCTTCCTCCACATGAAGTCACCCCAGAGCTGGGTAATAGATAAGACAACACTCAAAGACTTTAGCAATGATAACAGCCAATCTTAGATCTCCCCACCCAGGTGCCCAGCATGCCTCATCCCATCCTTCCATGGAATCCATAACACAGGCTGTGAGTCCCCTATCCCTTCTGCCTCCTGACCTAAGAGGGTGCATCCTTGTGTAGACCTGTCTGATGTGGCATATCCTCCATACTGGAAGCTGTATGCAATAACCTCTCCTCTCAAAGGCAGCAGTTTGCATGTCTATCATCTACCATATCTGGTTGAAACAATTCTGACTGCATTCTGCATCTAGAAGACAGGGCATCTGTGAAGTTGAATACATGACTTTGGTAGAACAGGGCAATGGAGAGGAGAGAGACACAGTGACTGACAGCTCCAGAGCCTTACAAAGGGTCATCCTTGAGTTTTAGCTGAGTAATGACCAGCACAGTAATGTGACAAACATATTTCAGGGAATGAAACTTCCGAAAAGATTGCAGGAACAATCCTCAAACTAGCTGTGACTGTCTGCCAGCCCAGGGGAAAGTCTCTTAATAAAAACACAGTAAGTATCTAGAGGACTCAGGGTGGACTTTGGAACCCCCTGTAAAGAAGTCAGAATCTCAACTGTGGCTGGTTTGGCCATCCTACACTCAGCAATGGCCACATTACATAGAAAAGCTGGAAGGTGAACAGCTGCTCATACAGGTCTTCACAATAGGAGAGAACCTGGCTATTCTGGGGACTAAGAGAGCACTTGGAAAATAAAGAAAGATGTCCACCATATGGCAAGCACTGGCATCTGGATACATTTTAAAATTCCAAGAAATCAACAAGAAAGATGCAGAGGATCAAACATTAAAATGAATACAGTTTTGAATATGAAAAAAATCTGAATAATTTGAAAAGCTTGCATTCCTGAAAATAATGTCTTCATTGGAAATATACCTTGACCTATTTATACTCTTGCCTTTCCCCTTGTCATTTTCCACCTATGTATATGTTTCCCTTTTCTTTTGGACAAGACCCTGTTTCTTCTGTAGTAACTGCTCTGAGGCGGTCATCTTTGTCATTCCTCAGCAATGCCCCTATGCAATACAGGGCTCAGAAAGAGTGAGACCACACAGAAGTGCCATTTCCTAAGTGTAAACACAATGCTCTTGGCAGTGACTGTCACTGCATGCCAGAAGCCCGAGGGATTTCAGAGTTCCAAGCACTGTTGAGAAGGAAATGTCCAGTACAAGAAGAACAGAAAGAAAAACATGAAGAACGATGTAGGAAACCATTTGTGCACTTAGGCTTCATTAAAAGCCTAGGTTCAGGTTCACAAGGAGCTCAATGCTCTATTTTCTTTGCTAAACCATCTTCTGATGTGTGTGACCTTCAAGGATCACCACTGAGTGACCTTTAACTGTCTAGGGGAGAGGCTGAAGGGTTCAGGGCAGCTGAGAGGGCTTTGATGGGTGAGCAGCAATAGGACATTGACCTCACAGTACAGTGTCACTGGGTTTTCTAGTCTGCAACAAAGGCTGCCTTCTGTATAAACTACAGCCTGTCCTGATGCCATCCACATGGCCAGGCTCAAGTCACCTCTGTTCTGTAACTGACCTAGCTCTGATGTCCTCTGAGTCCCACTCAAACCTCTTCTCTGACAGCAGACACTGCTACACACAGACATTGCCCACACCAGTCTCTCCTGCTCCACTGATAACTTCCGGGCACAGCTATGCCTCTTCCATTAGTCTGTTCCGTGTTTTGCTTAAGCAGCTATATAAAAGGAAGGCTTAAGTGACATAAATGGGAAGGGGCTAAGGGAGATGGTCCCTTGCCTAGGTACTTTAGGAGGAGAAGGAGGAAAAGCCTATTGCTTATGTAAAGTGGTCCAGGTTCTGACATCACTATGATGGTCAAAGACTGAGGCTGAAGCACACTGAGAAGCTGAGCAGATACCCAAGTGGGATGAATAAGCACAGATAAGAGGGGGGTCTAAGTGTTTCTGTTGATATCAACCATAAACTTGTAAGTTCTAGGGATGATACAAGGGATGTAAACACCACAATCACAAGTGATACAGGGGATATAAAAACAACAATAACATAAAATAATGCAAGGTCCTTCAGAAGCAGGAAGTGCAGATGGATGTCAGCTGCCCAGCTCTTAGGAGGCTTGTGCTCTGGTGCTGCTAGCAGGGTTTACAGTAACATGTCCTGGCACTGTTGTTTTTGCCATCATTCTGGAGGATAAAGATGGTGGAAACCCAGCAGATTTCAGAGTTCCTGAAGCAAAAGGATCAAAAGCAAATGGACATAGTTTACTTAGGGTAGGGAAACTGTGGAGGGAGAACATTTACTGTATGTTATGTATGTATGTGGGCATATATACTGTTCTGCAGAATATGATCGTTCCTGCCCAGAGTGGTGGTGTCAAATTGCAATTCCAGCATTGAGAAGAGTGAGGTAGAAGACTGAGACTGTGGGGGCTAGCCTCAACTAATTGACAGCCCGTTTTCTCAAGCAAAAACACACAAAAGCCACTGCCAGTCATTACCATCCCCAACAATGTGATTGCTCCCCATGGTCTCTGTGACTGAGGTTCTGCTCTAGCTACTCTGAGCATCTTTAAAAGGAAGTCTAGATCCAGTATCTTCAAAATCACTCATGTTTACACTCATTTCTGTAGTGTTTCTCACAAGACTTACTTGGACAGAAGAGAGTTCATATGCTATCCTCCTCCTTAGGGGAAGGGTGACTCAGGAGTTATTAGCATTTATAGAAATCAGAGAGTAAAAACTTACAATATAAACTCTCTTCAAAATATAAACTATCACAATCATGGAAACAGAAGGGCTCTGCTACAGACAAGTGCATTGAGCTAAGTTTACAAGAGGGCTAGCCTGAACAAACATGTGGCCCTAGTCTGAGGCTATCATACTAGAAAGGATCAGCTGTGTTAGAGGGGAGTGGTATTAATAGGCTTAGGTGTTAACGGGCTTAGTGAGGTGTTAGGAAGCTGGTTACCTATGGAAAACACCAGTCCCAGGATCATCTAAGGATGGGGATGTGGCAGGCTGATGTAATCATCCTAAAGCAATGGAATATCCCCACCTCCCTGTGAGTCTCCCACTGAACACAAGTAAAAATCAATGGCTTCTTCACCTTCCTTACATGGAGGGAGGCAGCTTCTCATCTACTGGAAAAGGCCTGTGGGAGACACTTTCCATTCTAGTCAGGAGTCAGTCTTTTGTTTTTCTATTCTTCCTCTTCTTTCTGTCAGTGCTAGAGAAGGTTGTAGGTGCTGTCACCTGGCCATGGGATTCTCACCACAAGAAAATTCCTCTAAGGACAGCAGAATGAGAATGCTGGAACTCTCCACATCCCTGACAGCTATAGGGTGGGGTGCTGCTTAGTTCTACATGGATTCTACAAGCTCTTTCTTGGTGCATCTGAAAAACAGTTTCCTAAGTGCTGTGACCACTGGGATTAAAATTCTGCTACCTATACTTCATCTCATTCCAAAATATGAAAACAAAGCTGATACCTCTCAGTTTTCTGCACGTTCTTGGTCAGAGCAAAGGGGATGCAGTGCTTAACTCTAGCAAGGGAGAAGGGAGGTATGATTCTTCATGTATGTGCATAGGAGGTTTTCAGATGTACCAGTGTCATGACTAGAAAGAGCCTTTGGAAGACCCCTCCCTACAATATTCTGATAATTCCTGAGAGAGGCAGGATTCCCAGGCTGTAGCAAGGCTGCAGGGCATAGAAACTAAGCTGAAGGTACACTGGGGTAGTGGAGGGTCCTTGAACAAGAGCTTCAGTTAGAACAGAGGCCCCACAGAAAAACAGCTGTGGCAGAGCAAGGCAGTGCTAACCAGGAGGCCCCAGAGAAAACCATGTAGATTTAGACATGCCCAGAAACCCAGACAAGACACTTAGTACAGGGAACTTATTTATCCTTTCTTGTGTGCAGTTTCTCATCATTGCCAATGTGCAAAATGTATATAATAACACGAAAACTAGACCTGAAAAAGAAATTATCTCATTCTAAAATTATCCAAATCTATAAAAATGCTTCTTGCTTATAATTCATTATATTTCTTTAGAAGCCAACCCTTCAGTTACTGTGAAATTGACACACTGCCTGGAACACTGACAAGGTGTAGGAACTGCTCATTACAGCCATCCGTTTAGTGTGTAAATGCACAATATTATCTATGTAACAGTATGTTTAGCACAGTGAAAGACAAAACCAGTGGTCAGTAGTATATGATTACTAAAACTATCACATTTAAACTGGAAGATAATTTAAAAATGCAAGTAAAAACTATTCAGAAGAAACAATTCAATCCTAGGACTGTTTAGTTTTGGAAGAGATATGATGTCCTTGAGTCATATCGTTACCCTTGACCTAAATCTAGCACAGACAAACATTTCCTGCTCTTTTTTCTTGGATTTTAGTTTGAGCTACTGCTGATTGCCATGTCCTCAGGTGGATTTATAAACTCACTCAGGCTCACCTGAGTGAGAGAGTAATCACATTGATCTATGGCCTCTTTGTAGTAAAAAATTTATTCTGAGACTAAATGAAAATATTCTGAGAACAAATATGTGATCTGTTGTGAACCTTGTTATCAGAAGCTCAATAGACATTTAAGGAGTTGCTTTCATGTTCACTTGTAGTATTTCAAATGAGACTCAGAGCCAATTATTCGGGGAAGGCTGAAATATCAGAGAGAGGAAGCACCACAGTCAATTTTTACCCAGCTGTCCTGCAAATTTCTCAGTCTCGCTCCACGTTGCTTCTCCCAGGTGCTTCTGCCAATGGCTTCTATCTTCTCTGGGTTTCTACAAGCCCTTATATACCCATCCAGGTTAGGATCAAAGGCATGTAGCCTTGAACTCACAGAAAGTTCTGTTCCTGGAGTTATGGGATGAAGGGTGGAGGTGACCACTCCCTGGCTCTCCCTGTGATGGGGTTAAAGGTGTGTGTTTATTTTTGTATTCAACGTTTAAGAATTTCCTGAACTGTCTGCCTAGGATTTGACTGGGTGCTCTCTCCCCAATATTCATGTTTTATTAAATGTGTAATATACACATTTACTAAGGAAGGGGAAAGACTATGAAATTTTCTTCACAATAACTATACACAAAGTACTGAAACATGGCAGAACTATCCAGGTCTTGGGCTCTGTTTCTCTTCTTAGGTAGTGGATAAGAATTAAAACATCAGGTAAGCCTCACCCAAAAACCTTTAAAATACTAAAGTGTTTGGTCTTGATACTGTTGAGTTAAAGTATATTTTCTTTCAGCTTTGATCAGAAAATCTAATTTAGCTCTCTTAATGGAAAGACTATGTCTCGTGAATCCATAGTGTATCCACTCTAAGGAAAATATGTACTAGCAAACACTCCAGAGCTGAAATTAGTAGGGGAAATCCATGTGTAGTCTTTAAAAACAACATTTCAGACAATTTAGTTACAATCTAATTGTTCTGATGGATGCAGAGGTAAAGCTTATACTATATGCTAATTGAGTTAGGGCCACTCTGTAGATGGGAAGTGACATTTCTCTCCCTTCCACTGAGAAGAACTCTAATGCCATAGAACTCAGACTGCTAGAGGAAGGGTGGGAGATGTGGAGATGGAGAAGAGGGCTTGGTTTGCCATCTTTGCCAAAGATGCCATCACCTGAAATGAGTTATATTTTGGTTTATGAAGTTTCAGAGCCTAAGGCAACAAAAATGTGTGCACAGACTTAGGGACTCTGAAGCATACCATATCTAGACAGGGCAGGACTTATCATCTACCACTTGAACTTGCAAACTTCCTCCGTTTGTTTCCATAAGACTTCTCCTGGAGCATAGACATTACATAATGCACAAACACTGCAAGGCGGACTGCCATTCCAATCAGCAAGTTAAAGGTCATCCTCTGAGGGGAATCAGACCATGGAGCAGGTCCCCAGGGGGAGGATGTAGCTGGACCAAAGGAGGACTGAGAATGACTTCTGACCTGATCGTAGCGAGCTCTTCTTAACCACACTGCTGAGATGGCCATTATGAATACTGGTTACCTGTATCTCCGGGGCATGAGATATGGCAGTGTCCACTAACCACCATCCATATGAGGCCATGTTTTAAGAGCATTTCCCATTCAGGAAGTCACCTGAGCCCTGATCAGCTCAGGGTTACTAGGTTGAACTAAATATCTAGGCGGAGATGAGCCGAGGACTAGAAAGAATGAGGAATACTCTTGCTTCCTTTCCCTCTAACTAAAGTCATACAGTCTTGGAAAAATTGGGAACACTTAAGTACTCATTACGCAGATATTGGCCTAGATCCAGAGCCACCAATCGGAAGACCAGATGAAGCAGGCAGTCACGCAGCATGAGGGCCATGCACACAAATGCATCTGTGTGAGTTGGTCATCTAAAGAGTTGATGAATGTTCATTTTGGTTTTCAGTGTCTACTTTGAAGACGGCAGTCTACTATGTCTGTGGGGGAAAGCCTGCACCAGTGTGGCTCAAAGGCTCTGGTTGTCCTTGTCAAAAAGGGAATGAGGGAGGGGGGACAAAACTGAATTTGCCAGGAGTGGAGACTGAATTAAGCATTATTGGATCAATGGGACCATGGGACTGTCTGCAGCCTGCCCAGGAAGGGGATGGGGAGTTGTGGAGAAAGAAAAAATGACCTGATGTGGCAGGAGGGGGAAGGGACCTTTAATGGGGATATATAGGGATAGGAAAAAAAAATCCAGAGGGAAAGCTGAACACAAAGTAATTTTATGTATAGCAAATTATTTGCATTATCACCCTTGATAAGTCATGCTTATGATTTTTATTTTCTTTATAGTTATTGTTAACTTATCAGCATTTTAAATTCAATTTACTGTTTTTCTTGATAAATACAAAATAAAAAAAGAAAAAAATAATTTATTTATTCTTATTAAAAAAAAAGGGAATGTGTACTGTGGTTAAACTGTCCTGCTGCCAAGGCTGCTGGAGGATGTGGCTGGAGGCCCATCACTGCCACTGTCAGGGAGGTTCCTTGCCTAATAGTGAGTTCAGGGGGATGATTCTCTAGGAAAGTATTAATAACATTAGTGGCCAAAACAGTTCACTTATTTAAAGCGTGATATTCACAGCAATTAGAAAGACATTACCACCTCACTTCTTCGTCTAATCAAAAAGGAAGGTTTCAATATTAATTTAAATTAATTTAATCTCTGAGCCATCTCTCCAGTTCCCTTATTTATTATTTATTACTATTTTACTGATATTTGAGTTGTTTTCGATCTTCATGCAGATCCTAGCCTCTGTATCAGTGTTTTTTTGTCTGAAGAACGGTCCTTGCTAAGCAGGTACAGACCACAGCTCTCCTCAGCTGTTTTTGTCTACAGGTTGTTACTTTTCCCTAACTTTTGAAGGATAATCTCACAGGGTCCAGAATTCTGAATTGTAGATATTATTTTTTCTTCCTTTTCTCCTCCTCCTCACTAAATATGTCACAAATATTTCTGTTTGTGTGTGTTCTGGGGAGTTGGAAATGACTCTTGCCTTTGCTTCTCTGTAAGTAATGTACTTGTTTGTTCTCCTTGTCTCTCAGGATTATTAATAACCTATTAAAAGTCATTATTTTGGCTTTCTGTAGTTTGGAAGTGCATGCCTACCAAGCCTGTTGTAGGGAGGTGAAAATCCAGTATGGTGCCTTCTGATGTACACATGACTTCTGTGTGTCGTCTTCTGAGGTCCCCGAGTCTCTTGTGTGGTGTCTGACAGGAATTTAGTCTTTTTCTGTTACAGTTACTTCCTGCTCCTTTCTGCCCCTATGGTATTCCTGGTCATCTTATAACATCATTTGTAGAGTCCTAAAGTCTTCCTGTACTAATTTTCCTGGCTCTCTTTGCTTTCTGACTTTAGAGGTTTCTATTGCGATATCTTCAAACTCAGGAATGCTTTATTTCCCCTGTTCTAGTTACCCACAGACCTACCAAAAGCATCTTAGTTTCTGATACAGGAGTTTAGATGGGCAGCATCCCCACACCTCAGAGGAGGCCCATACTGCTCACCTTGGCCATGAGTTCTATTAGAGCTTTTAATGTGTTCCTCATAGCTGGACAAAGTACCTGGCCCGATAATCTTCACATCTCTGCATATTTCACTCTGTTGCTTCCTCCACTTACCAACTTGTGCTTTTTGCTACTTAATGTGTTGTGTAACACTTTCCTTGTGAGCTAAACACAAGGTCCCAGGGAAGATTAGCTGCTGTAGATATGGTGTTAGTTATACACTGCTCTTGTGTAGTTCATAGTGGACCATTGTCTCTGCTTCCTGTCAGAGTACAAAGGGATAATTCTACACTATGTACCGTGAGAGCCTGGTTAAGCCCTAGGGAGAAAAATCTGAAAAGGGTATAGTATTCACATGTCTGAGAAGTTCTGGAATTTTTAAGCTTCACAGATTTCTACTCTGAACCTTAGTCAACCATCATGCAGCTTTTCCTGCTGTGGCTTTGGCTTCCACCAGGGTGTCAACTTGTGACTCTACACTCTGATAAGCGGTCACACCTTTTCTACTGCCATCCAGCCTGCCTGACTTTACATGGGATCTGGGCATCTAAACATGGTCCTCAGGCATGTATGTCAGGAGCTCTGCCTGCTGAGTCAGCCCACCAGGACCCTCTTGCTTTTTAAATAGTTGTTGTATGAAGTTTTCCTAAAGAAATAGGAATCAACTTCTACTCACCCATATAGGGCATCAAGGACAGAAACAAAGAAATGGTTCCAACCAATGAGCTCAGCTGGAGCTACTCCAGGACTCTAGCACCTTATGGGAGGCTCCACTGTTACGAAAAACATTCCTTCCCAGGGACTGTCAATTATTAATCCCTGGGGATGGGGTCTTTGTGAGCCCCTCCCCCATCCAACAACTCAGAGATACAACTTTGTGCTTTTGATGTGTATGTTCCTGGTGATTAGTGATGATGAACACATTTTCAAATATGTATTGCCAATGGTATTTTCGTTTGAAGATATATCTATTCAAGTTTTTGATCATTTCTAAGTAGGGTTATGTCTTCTCTTTTAAAGAAAAATCATATTTTAACATTTATTAAATGTGTGTGTTTTTGACTGGGCATGCACACACTAAGTGTACAGATGTAGATTACCACACCAGAGAAGAAAGTTGGTTCTCTCTTTCCACCAGAGGGAGTCAGGAATCCACCTCAGGATGAGAGGCTGTTGGCCAGGCCTTTACCCAAGAAGCCATCCTGCTTACCTGGGCCTTTCTTTTCCAGTTACTACTCTGTGTTTTTAAAAGAAACTTGTCTCCAATTCTGAATCAAGAATTTGTTTTCCATTGAAAATGTTTCTTTATAATAAATTAGATATGCCGCTCTTATCTTCTCTACAATGTGGTCCCAAGTCTTTGGCTATTTTATATCAGTTGTGGGTCTGTTCTCTGATTTCAGATATCAATGAATATTTGACCATTTCCTTCAGATATTTCTATGTCTCTTTCTGGCTGAAATCAGGGCCCTTTTCCTGTGGGTGGGTTTCCTGAGAGGTGGGTTTCTGTCTCTTTTTCATCTGCCATGGACCGTTCCTTTCTCAACCTGTTTGATGGCATTGCCTAAAGGAAAATCTGGTCAGGTGTCCCTGGAATTCCCCCGTGTGTCTCTCACTAATATGGAACCGGTCTGAGAGTGAACACTGAGGAGATTTTTCTTTCTATTCATACCTTGTTTTTTCTTGGTCCTATCTCTCAGCTAAGAATTCAGCTATTTCCTGTAGACTTTTTCTTCCACAACAGTAGTTGAGATATTTTGTTTCCATTTTGGTCACAATAATTTGAGCTTCTCTGGCTTTCCTCCTCTATCCAGTCAGAATGGATTGTTCCAGGAGTTCCTCTACAGCCTGGATGATGACTGAAAATGATTTGGGAGGAGGGAGCAAGAGCTTTTGCAGACAACTTGAAATGTTGCTTTGGTAGAAATGCATTGTGAAGGTTTTAACCATGCTTCTTAAACAAAATGTAGCATTTCAGCCACAATATAAAGCTATGACATTCTGAAACTCACACAGAAAGTACATTTTGTAAAATTGCTTATGCTACACTGTAGGTATTTGCCATGTTACTTCAACACCAAGCAGCATATCTTAGGAGACTGGGGGGTAAAAATAATGATATCTCCCAGGATTAGAAATGGTGTTATGTTAACCAATGACTTTCCACCTCCCTATTCGGAGTTCTAACTCTAGAAATTTCTAAAGTCTTGAATCCTTTTGCTTCTGAAAGTGATAGAGATGCTGTGTTAGATGTAACAAGACTGAACTGATTTCCAGTGGGTGGGATTGTGCACAGCAGCCACTCCTACTGAGACAGGAAGGGTTTCCCCGTGTCTGCTGAGGTTCCCAGGAGAGCTTCCTCCCATCCCCGTTTTCAAGAAGAGCTCCCTTCAGAGCCAAGGAGCAGGATGCTTGTAGCAGCTGAGGGAGGCAGCAACACAGAGATGTAGAAACTGAAGCTTCAGTGTTGCTGGGCTGACAATCTGCTAAGGAGGCCAGGCTGGCCACAGTAATGGCACACAGGCTCTTCCTGGACAGTCAGTGTTCTTCAGTAAACCTTGGAGACTTTTGTGTGCAGGAAGTGAGACAGGCCTGCCACTTCCGTTCCTCACTGTGTCTACATTCATTTGTATATAAAGACATTGCTAAGGTGCACAGCCTGGGCCCTTCCACACTATCTAGAAGGGTTAGTAAAATAACGGAATTATTTATGCTCTGGATACTCAGTAGATTTCTTCAGTGAAGCTATCTAGGTCTGGGTTTTTGTTTTTCAATAATGTATTAACATTGATTTATTCAATTTATTCAATAGTTCAAGCTTATCCAGAATATTTCTTCTGGAATTTCCTTTCATATATTCCCCTCACCTTCATCCCAGGGTTGAGTCCATTTCATTGAAATCTCCAAATTCACTTGCATAAGATTATAACATCCTGTTATTATACTTCAGTCTCTGCTCTACTGTAATGATGTCACCACTCACATTTCCTATGTTGCCTGTAGTGCCTGAAACAGCAGACTTTTATGACTATAGACAAAGTCACTTCATTTCTAGTTCATTTTTTCCTCTTGGGGCTTATTTTGTATAGTATTACACAGCTAAAATAGCTTTCCCTTGGCAAGACTTACAAGATAAGGCTTTTCTTACTTTTTTATTTTCTACATTTTTCTATAGGATATGGTTGGAATTTTCCTGTATTGAATCGCATAATTTAGTTAGAATACAGTTACATCTAAGGTTACTATTAATATTTTAGGTATGAATCCAAGGTACACAAACCCTACTCCCAGCCAACCTTTCAGATTTCTCCATATTGCTTTTTCTTATTACATTTGAACAGATAATAATAAAGGTAATGTAAATCTGTAGATGCACCAGGTCACACTCAAAGAACGGAAAACAAAAACTACACAATCATGCCAATAATGCAGAAAATCATCTAAAAGAAACAGAACATCCTTTCATAATTGTATTTCACAATGAATTAGGTGTAGAAGGAATGTGCCTCGCAGCAATGGCCATACATGACATCCCTGGTGCTACCATCAGACTCCATTGCAGAAAGCTGGAAGTTTCCCATAGGGAACAAAGCAACACTGCCAGAGATGCTTACTAAAGCAATTAGGTTCAAGAAATAGAAGGTCTGTAAATCATAAGAAATAGTGTTCTACTACTGTGGACAGTAGCAAGCATGTCGGAAATCCTAATGACACATTGAAAATATGAGCTAAAAATTTAGTAAAGTTTCAGGATAAGGATTAGAGATTTAACACCTAAAGAAAATCAGTAATTTTTCTATATGCCAGTAACTAATTTCTCCCTAAGATATCAGGAAAAAATTCCAATTTTTATCTAACAATGAGCTTAATCAATAGAGCTGGAGACTTGGATCAGTAGTTTAAAGAATGTACTGCTCTCTGGGAGGATATGAGTTCAGTTCACAGAACCTGTCACCAGATCACAACCAACTTTAATTCCACCTTCAAAGATCTGTCACCCTCTCCTGCTCAGTGCTGGTACTACAATCACGTGTAAACCCCTCTCCATCACATACACATAATTAAAAATAAAAAGTTTAAGAGAGAATTAATTTAACCAAAGACCTATACACTTAGATGTATAAAAGTCTGAAAAAACCTGAAGACATCAGCAGTAAAAGCTATTCCATGTTCATGAATGAGAACACCATTAGAAAATACCCACACTATCTTAGGGCAATCTACAGTTTCAATACAATTTCAACCAAAGTTACTATAGTTTTTTTTCCACAGTTAAAAAAGCTAAACTGTGTATAGATCCACAGAAGACACCAAATATCCAAACCAATCTTTAAGAAAAAGAACAAACTGGAGGTATCACAACAACTGACTTCAAAATACACTACAAAGCTACAGTAATCTGAACAGGATGATAAGGGCATAGATGATAATTAGGACGTTTAAACAATGTACGGCCAATGTACAATATATGCTTTCATGTACAATATATGCTTTCATGGAAATGTCCTTATGCATTACAACTTCATGTATATGAACATATACAATGAAAATTTAAAAACAGGGACCCTCCATAGACTTGATTTTTAAAGGACAGATGTGAAGAACACACAGTGTGCAAGTGACAGACTCTAGAAAATGGAAGGGGGACAAGTGGACACCCATATGCAGAGCAATGACATCAAATATTCAGGTGCCTGAAAATTTACAATAAAAGGATTAAAGGTTTAACTGTAAGACCTAAAACTATAATAATATTAGATGAAAAAGTGAGGGAAAACATTCATGATGTTGGTCTAGACAAGAAATTCTTAGATAGGATTCAAAAGCAAACACACATTGGCAGGATGACATCCAGTTAAAGAGCTCTCTGCAGGAGGGGAACCACCGATGAGTGGGGAGACGATGGACAGAAGAGGAGACAGTATTTACAAATCATGCTGCTAACATCCAAAGGGATGAGCATCCAAAGCCAGCGAGCAGTTTGGAAATCAATAACCAGAAAACAAGTAACCTGATTACAAAACATGAAAGGGGGTATGTGACGGTTTGGCAGGGAAAGAATATCTCTGCTTTGCCGGAAGACCAGAGTTCAGTCTCCAGCAGCCCAGCAGGTGGCTTACAACTCTCTGCAATTCCAGCTCCAGAGGCTCTGATGCCCTCTTGACCTCAGCTGGAGCCTGTACTGACATGCACACAGTCACACAGACATATTCACACATAATTAGAAGTAAAATAAAGCTTAAAGAATAAGGATGCAGACAGAGGACCACCTCCAGTACTCACCCTACTGCCCCTCCTTTAGCGAGTATAACCAAACCCTATTGCTCTGTGTTCTGAACGCAGGTAAATGGGACACCTCACACCACAAACATTTCAAATGGTGACATTAGAAGTAAATATTGTTAGCTTTTCCTGGTAAGCTTATAGCTAACCAGCGCAATAAATTCATGAAAACAATCTGTTTCATGGGAAATCTGATAATTGAATCTGGTTTGTAAACTCATTGTTCATTTTAGTTTCAAGTTCATGCAACTCAAAGTCAGACACTCATGTTTATTGTGGTGTCCTCACAGACACAGAGACTGTAAATGGTTAATTCAGTTACTGCCAAACTAAAACACCACAGACTCCACACTAGCTGTGTAATCAATCCACACAGTACTCGAGGACCTTTGTGCTGATCAAATCCGCTGGCAGAAACAGGAAGCAATCCGTTATTTTTAGAAGTGATCCTTTACTGTGACCCATGTTAGACCAGAACTGCATGAGGGGAAACTAAACACACACGAGCAACCACAGGGTTATATTTGGTTGATGGATATCGGAACAAACTGAGAATTAAGTTCATGCTGAAATCAGGGGAACGGATCAAAACAATGAGGAAGTTCTAATAAATTTCTGAATGCCTCATTGCTTCACAAAACACATGAAGATCAGAGATTGTCACAACCAGCACTCAGGAGATGGGACAGGTTCACCTTTTCTGCCTGTGGAGAACGATTAACTGCTCAACTGAGACATACCTTCTCCAGACATCATGTGATAATTTCAGTGAGGAAGAGCCACTGTTCACGTTTATTTTATTCTTCATATAGAAATCTACTTACGGAAGAAAAAAAACCATATCCACTCAGGCCAAGGAAGTGGACCTAATTTTCTAACACAGCTGTGTAGATCAGTTTTCCAAATCTCTGATATGACAAGTCATTTTCTAATGTTACTGCTTGTTAAAGAAAGTGCTTTCATGCCGGCCAACGCTGTTCTACAGAAACATTTTCATCTGAAACCTACCAGCGTCAATTTAAAAAAATATTGTTTGTACACATAATTGTGGTGTGTGTTCACCAGTACATGTGCATGTGTGCATGTGTGCATGTATGTGTTCACAGGTACCTGTGAGTACACACACAGTGGACATCAGAGAACAACTCCTGGTGGGGGTTATCTCCTACCATGTAGGCTTCGGGGATCAAGCCTGGGTTATTCTTGAGGCTTAGTGGCAATTGCTTTTACCCACTGAGCCATCTCACTTGTCCCAGAGATTTTTTTTTTTAATTTTGTACAGGGTTTCTTTCACTCTGTAGCCCTGAATGGGCTGGAACTATGGAGCAGGCTTTCCTTCAACTACCAGAGATCACATAGCCATCACCTTCCTTGCTAGGATTAAAGTGTGTCCCACCATGCCTCGCTCAGAATCGAGTTTTGCTAATGAGGCACAATCCTGTTTCCTTGGACATTTCTTAGCAAAAGGAAATATTTAAACTAGGAATTTATATACTGGCTACACTTTGGGGTCAGTTGCTGTATATTGATATTTATTTTTCTGGAATTTACATTATTGATCATTCTTCAGAAAAGAAGTCAAGAGACATTCTGAGTTGTGGAGATGGGAAAGACCGTGATGCTCAGGGGCGGCTCTTGTGAAACATTTCAGTAACACAGTGGCAAGTCCTCAGTACTCAGTGCAGGCCACAAAGATTCTTCCATAAAACTGTTCCTGGACTCCCAGCTTCCCAGAAGCCAAACAGCAGGCACAGTGCTTGCCTTTCCAGTTCCATTTCCCCACAAAGAAGAAACAGTTCATGAGACAGGTCACCTACAACTCCACAAGACGAGAGATCGCAGCTTGGAAATATACATGTTCTCTTGTATATTGTTGTCTCACAGGGTGTAGCTCATGCAGAAGGGACAGAAGAGGCCTGTGAATTCTCACACTACCTGGGACGGTGAAGCAGGAGAGCTGTCTTGTTCAGTGCAGGAACACTATCAGAGATCCACTGAGTCAGACCTTCTTCCTCACAGGTCTCCCTGAGGGAGATGCTCCTTTTCCTCACTGGCTCCCACATATCACCTTCACAGGGTGGCTCTTATAGTAGACGAGCCCTATCCCTAGGCCCACACCATCCAGTTAGTTCTTCCTGTGGCTTTCTGACCTTGTGAGTCCTCACAGTCCTCCAGAACTCACAGAATGGACATGTGACTCCATGAAGGCCGTCATGCCCCCTGAAAGGACTGTACAGCATTCTTGGTGTCCTGCTGTGTCTACTTCTTGGCTCAACAGTGCTTGGCTTACAGACACAGATGTCTAGTTTATCCATCAAAAATGCTCATGGTACAGAAAGTTCTGTATTGGTGACCAATACTACTTTCATTCAGTAGCTGTAAAATTAAGACAATTCAGAGGCCCTGGGTAGCTGTTTAGTAAACAGGATAATATTTCTCATTGATATAATTCACATTTTAGGTGAATATAAAGTTGTCCTTATTAAACACATTTTGCCACAGTTATCACAGCAAACTCCTTTTGATGTGATTCTAAGTAGTTCTATGATATTCTGTTAATTACATTAGTCTTTTAAAAGATAAAAGGCAACCCTTTTTATCTCCAATATCACACAACTTCTGTGAAACTGTTTCTAAATTGAGCTTTCCGTGAGTAGAAAATAGTTACTACGTGAAAAGTGCATTTGTTAGGAAACGTATCTGGAGATCAAATGCCAGTCATGGTTTCTAGATTGTATTTTGAGGTAAGAATATTTCATTTTTCTCCTTTGAAAAATCCCTATGTAACTATAGTGAGACCCTGAAAGACACAATTTACAATTCAGTGAATCAAAGACACATCTGTAACAATAATCCATGATACATTTGTTCAGCCTCACGAGGGTAAATGCCTCTGAAATGCTCTCTCATGCAGCATATTCTATTGTCTTTAAGATTAACATCTATTGGCTTATTTCAAAGGGTGTGTGCATAGTGGAAACTGTAGATGCCTAAATTCCAAATCACACCAAGCAGACACAAGTACTTCAGAAACTACAATCCTCATGTTTGGATTACAGCCTTTATGAGTGTATTTTATATATGTGTGTGTGTGTATGTGTGTGTGTGCTTGCGCATACAGTCAAGAACAATAATTTAGCATGTAATAATTTACTTCATTGCTATAAATGAAGTAAATTATTTTTATATTATTAAAATGCCTATACAATCACTTTAAAGAAGCCTTATTTGGCTACCATACTAACATTCAGGGTCCTTGATAGAACAGTAATTTGTTCCTAATCATGTGTCACTGAAGGCCAGAAGTTTACGTGTTTACAAGTTCAGTCCACACAAACACAGCCAGACTTCGAAGAACTAATATGCATTCGAAGAACTAATATGCATTCTTAAACACAAAAAGAAGCAATAGACCAACAGATATTAACGAAAACCAGAAAGCAAAGTAATTACAAAAGGAACTCAGAAAGATAATGAAGGGGCAGAAGAGATAGCAGTTTGCTTAAATGTTAAAACAGTATTACAAAATGAAGACTGAGGTATAAAAAGGGCTAGATGAGAAGGAATCTTGCTGAAAGCAGAGAGGAGGTAGGGCTCTCATTAAATTGGGGGTGTCAGGTGTGTATGAGGGCTTTAAAAAAACAGTGTATCCCCTTTTAAGTCAACTTTGCTCCAGCAGAAGATAATACATCCAAGAATATTTGGATAGCCCATAGGTCTTCATTTTGTGCTTTAAAGGATAAACATTTGGATGGGTAGGGAGGAGTGGATCTTGGAAGATTTAGATGGTAAAGAGTTAATATGATCAAAATCGTGCATAAAACTCTCAAGAACTAATCAATAAAATTACATATATATCTCTCCAATACAAGAAAACTAAATTTCTGTTAAATGAATTCAAGAAAGAGCAAGCACACACACAAAAATGGGAAAAGAACCTAAGTGAAATAAAGTGTGCAAATTTCCCTAAGTCTCTTTTTAGTCTCATGATAAATAAATGAAAGATCAGTTAAGAGGCAGCTGGTTCTCCAGAATACCAGCCTCATCCAGTGTCTGAATATGAAGGCTCTGCAGGCCAAGCACAGCCTGGTCATTCACTCTGTCTGGAAGCAGAAGAACACAGTTCTGATGGTACAAATGTGTCAGTCTACCACTTGGCAAGCAGAGGTAGAGGGATAGCCACTAGTTCAAGGCCAGCCTCAGCTATATGTGAAGTGCTAGACAAGCTAAAGTTACATAGCAAGGTCTTGTTTTCAGATAAAGAAAAGGGAAAAACTTCTGACTCTGAGCACACAAGGTAGAAAAGCAGGAAAGCATCAAAAGCTCCATCCTGGATCCCAAGATTCTTTTTGTCAACATGAGCCCTTTGCAGTGTTTGCTTCTAGGACACTGAATTCAGACAAGAGGGTTGAAAATCCTCCCTCTCCCAGGCAAACACGGTGAGTCTAGAAAATAAAAACAATGCCACACACACACGGTACACAAGGGAGTGATAGAGTCTAAGATGTCAGGGCACCTGCTTCACTTTTCAGTGAAGTTGACCAGCTAATAAGACACAACACAATGCTCTCTTAGCATTTCCAGTGCTGTGACATTCTGCACTATGAAGAAATGACAAAAGAGCATCCGACAGATGGGAGAAGCTTTGAGTGTAACAGACCAAGATAAATAAAACATGAAAAAGTGAATTTGGAGTGAAGGCGACGCAAAGCAAAACTTCAAAAATCTGTTTGCCTGAGATCCTGAAATGGAAGACACCACCAAGGACAAAGAACAAGGAATGCTGTAGAAACTATTAGCATGATAAACCAGAAAATAAAGTTGAGGGGAATTATTTTCCTTCATATAAACTAAAAAGCAGGAGATGGACAGGGCATAAAGTAAACGAAGGCACTCTTTTCTGAAAGTGTAACTGGAATAATGGAAATCAAGAAAACAGTATTCTCTGTTGTGGGAATCCTAACTGGTCTTGTAATTAAAAACCTGGAGTCAGATAAAGGTGAAAGATCAGAGAGACAGAGGAACAAGCCATAGCCACTTCTCAACACTACTGAATCCTCAGGCCAAAAGGGGAAGATCCTGTCTCCATGAATCCTCAGACTAAATATGGGAAGCAAAGGGCCTATCTCTGTTTCCTCTGGCTTTATATTCCTTTCTCTGCCAATCATATCACTTCCTGCTTCAACCTTCCTAGTGCTGGGATTAAAGGCATGTGTTCCCAAATACTGGGAGCAGAGGCATGAGATTCCATGTGCTGGGATTAAAGGTGTCCGCCATTACCATCCCAGGCTCTGTTTCTCTTTTGGACTAGATTAATCTCATGTAAACCAGTGTGGTCTTGAACACAGAGATCTAGACAGATCTCTGCCTCTGACTTCACCTGCAGAGTGCTAAGATTAAAGGTGTGTGTCACCACTGCCTGACCTCTATGGCTAACTCTGTGGCTGGCTTTGACCTCTGATTTTCAGGCCAGCTTTATTAGATACACAATATATTACCATAATTCTCAGTATGCGAGTATGCCAGTGTCCAAAGTAAAAGGGGTAAACAGCTGAGGAATACAGTCTGAAGATACAATCCTGGGGATGAAGTGAAGACCCTAAACTTCCCACAGAGGACCCAATTGTCCAAGAGAGTGGAAGACCCAGACTGTACATATCTATAACCACCTAATTGCAAAGGAATTCACAAATACCATATTCTACCTTATCACAAGTCACTCATATTTCCCAGAGTCTCTTAACAATCTAGCATTATGATTCTTATGATACAGTGAGATCTGAATATGGCTGTCTTTCCCCCACAAGAAAAGCCTGTGATAACTCAGCTGAATGAATAACACCAATCTCTACTTGTGGTTTTGTTAGAGCTTCAAAAGCCAATGAGTTGGACTATTCACAGGCATACTTCCCAAGCATTCCAGTTATCTGGAGGCAAGGGAGCCATTGCTAGTACAACATACAGTAGCAGAGGAGAATGCTAAGGGAAAGTTGGGCAGGGCAGAGTGGTGAAGAATGGCAGGGTGAGAAGCCAGGGAAGCTGCTATCAACAAAGATGTTACACACTATGCCATGACCCGGCTTAGAAATGAGGCCTTCTGCAGAGAAATCATGCAGCGGGTCTCATTGTTTTACTTTACTCTTTATTCTTAACCTATTGCTACTTAACAAGTCATTATAATCTCTGCAAATTAAAATAACACATGTGTTATCTCAGTGGGTATAAGTCAGGTGTGGCTTGGCTGGGTCCTGTGCCTATGACCTCACAGAGGGCAATCAAGATGTCCGCTGTTACTGGGGCCTCACATGAGGCTTGAATGGGATAGGGTCAAGGGTCACTAAAGCTGCCAATAGGAATCAGTTCTTTGCAATGTAGGACTCTCACTCTGGGTTTTTTTGGTTGCTGGCTCAAGGCTGCTTTTAGCTTCTAGAAGGTGTTGGAATTTCTTGCCACATGAGCAGGACAGCTATGAGCTCGGCGATTTGCTTTTCAGGATAGCAAGAGGGCCAGGCTTCAGATATCATGTTAAGTATGAAAATAATATGACTGCTCCCATCTTTACTGTATTTTGTTGGTTGGAAATATAAGCATGGGGGAGGCTACATATAAACAAGGACATAAGAAGTGGATATAAGTCTATAGGAGAAGATTCAGAGTCCATCCACCACACAACTGATCACTTTCTTTATCCATGTCACAGTTTGTGCTGTGTAAATTAAATGCTTAGCTAGTCTGAGGCCATAATACTATTCAGTTCAAAATATTAGCAGGTAAGCTCCTTTACATAGTGTGGTGGTTTGAAAAAAAATGGCCCCCAGCTGCCCATAGTGAGTAGCACTATTAGAAGGTGTGGCCTTGTTGGAGGAAGTATGATACTGGGAATGGGCTTTGAGGTCTCAGATGCTCAACAAGGCCCAGTGTGGCTCTCTCTTTCTGCTGCATAAGGATCCAGATGTAGGCTTCTAAGGGACCTCTCTAGCACCATATCTGCCTACATACTGCCATGCCTCCCACCATGATGATAATGGACTAAGCCTCGGAACTATAAGTCATCTCCAACGAACTGTTTTCCTTTATAAGAGTTGCTGTGGTCATGGTGTCTTTTCACAGCAAAAGAAACCCTGACTAAGACACATATGCTCTGCCGATCTGTGCATACTAGAAACAAAATTTTATATGCTAAGAGTAATAATGGTAAAAGAGCTCAAATTTTGTTTTATTTCCACATTAATTAAAAAGAAGCAGGGTACTACATTTTCTCTGTTCTGAGCACAAAGGTAAGGAATATGTTAGCTTGAGAGTTAATTATTTATTTGCGCCTATGTGTAGTCATGTGTGTGCATTGTATGTGTGTGTGCATGCCTCAGATCACGTGCAGAGGTAAGAGCACAAATGTGGGAGTCCTCTCCGTCTATTCTGTGGTTCCCAGAGATCAGGCTTCAGGTTGTCAGGCCTGGCAGCCTTTATCTGCTGAGCCACCTTGCTGGCCCAAGTTAGTTATCTTTAAAGCAACAGGCAAATTAGTAACTCTGCTTGTAGACATCTCCAGATAAACCACAAGCATCTCTAGCTATGCGTTCTGTCCGCCATTTTCATATTATTTTAGGAAACCACTTGCTTCCTAATACAAGGCTGTATTAGAGCCTTGGCTAGTTCTACATAGCATGTGACATTCCTGTTTTTTTTTAAATTTTTTTCTACTTGAAATTTGAAATTCTCTTAACTTTTCTAAGTGGAAAACAAATTTAAAGAAAAATAGTATAAAAAGAAATTCTGGACACAATGAAAATCAACACAGATTATATCCAAAGACACAAAAAGAAATAAAGATAAGGATGAACTAAAATAAAGACTGCAACTTTCTCAAGATACTTATAAAAACCATGAGATAAAAAATAACTAAATATTAATAACTATACTATTATAGATGATAGGTTTTAATTGATTCATTACATAATTATTTTATTTCTGAAAATTTCAAGTATCTTAATTTTTATAATAGTTCTTTAATTTTAAAAATTTTTATAATAAAAATGTAAAATCATCAACAAAGAAATTTTTTTTATTATTCCTTGTTCTCTACAATAGCATATACTGCTATTAGCTGACATAGTTTGTTGCTGAATATTTCAGTTCTTTTTTTTGGGACAGGGTTTCAATCTATAGCTCAGGCTGCCTGGAAATCACTATGTTAGCCTTAAACTCAGAGTCATCCATCTTCTTGTCTCAGCATATCAACATTCACAAGTGTGGTAATGGAAGTCACCCATCTGTGAGACAATCACATTTGTGTAAGAAAGGAAATCAGGCACTGGAAAGGGAATTTAAGGTATTAAAGGTATATTTCAGATTTCATAGACCATACCTGTAATATCAGTATTTTGGGTGCTGAGGCAGAAGGATTGCTGTGAGTTTGAGGTCAAAGTAAGCTACATAGCGAGTTCCAGGAAGCCTGGACTTTAGATTAAGACTGTCTTAAAACAAAAACAAAAACAAAAAACCAAACAAATGTTGCAGGATATTATTTTAACTAGGCAAAGATGTGTTCCATTTGTTTATGTTGCAGATTACTATTTTAACTGTGTAAAGGTGTGTTATATTTGTTTCTGCTCCCCTTGTTAACAATGTAAGGCTATGTTACATTTGTTTGTGCTACATTTTTTAATTATGCAAAGATGTGTTGAATTTGTTTCACCTTGCCTGCCTAAAACACCTGATTGGTCTAATGAAAAGCTGATTGGTCAATAGCTGGGCAGGGGAGGGATAGCCTGAGGTGGGAGGCAGAGAGAATAAGGAGGAGGAATCTAGGCTCCAGAAAGAACAGGAGAGAACAGGGAGAGAGGGAAGAACATGTCTGGGGCCAGAAGCCAGTCAGCTGCCAGCCAGACATTGACACAACATGAAAATAAGATATACAGAAAGGGAAAAAGCCTGAGGGAAGAGAAACAGTTTAAAATGGGGCTAAGATAAGACTGCACATTGAAATCTGCTAAGAAGTGTCTGTGTTATGGTCTGGGAGCTGGTTGGTGGCTTAAAATAAAAAGCCTGCTACAAACAATAATTAAGCATATTCAGGAGTATATACACCACATCAGTTACACATATGGTAAGCTAACGTAGACAGAGAGGGAAACATAAAAAAACTGATTCTGCAAATTGCCTATTTTAATTTATTATGACACATTTCAAAATTTCAAAAACACTAAAGAATTTTTAAAATTTTAAAAACATAAGTTGGTATTTGGTATTTCAAAAAATAAAAATCATCCCTCCTGGGCCAGAACGTGGCATCACAAAGTGTAAGTAACCACTAGGTTGCTCAGGCAGCAGCCACTTCTCTTGTCTTCTCTGTCCTTTTACGCACAGCTCTCCAGGGTGAGGCTCTGGCAGGGTGAGGGAAGCTCTCTAGACCCCACAGTGTTTACTTAGATCTGTGAAGCTCAGAATCCCCCAGATGAAGAACAGTAGATAAAGCCCTGAGTGCTGACACATAAGAAGAATGTGCTATTATAAGACCATTTTCACTTTCTTGAAGCTTTCCAAAAAATTAGCCTTTTGTGGTGAAATTTTCCATGCTTAGTTTCAGCCCAAAGGTGATTTTTTTGCAAAGTTTGAGAAAAATATATTAAATACTTTTTGAATTAAGAAAAGATGAAAAAAAGACCACATAAAATTTCCACTTTGAAAGCAGTTTCAGGATTTGCAAAAATATTCAAAGAGCTAACAATGGCTGAGGTTGAAAAGTTGAAATTTTCCATGTGTCCAGTTTTCAACACAGAAGTCTAAGATTTCAGAGAAGACAGTTTGTGCGTACACACATAAAAACATACTGCATCTGGCAAGATTTCAGTGAGCAGAGCCCCCAGCTGCAAGGCCTGACGACCTGGGTGCTATCCCTGTGATCCACACAGGACATGGAGTGTATTGACCCCTACAAGCTGCCCTCTGACCTCCACGTGTGTGCAGGGTTGGTATGTGTGACCATAAACACTTGCAGACTCAGGCACACAAACCCAAATACAAAAACAATATTCAAAAACAAACATATGCTAAGTCAGAATATAATAAGTCACTGGAAAAAGCAGCATTCTACTATATTAATGCAAACTTTCCCTAGAACAGCTGAAATGTTTTCTAACATAGAAGTCTTTCTCAAGTCAGAACATTCATGGCTGATGATCTCATCACTGTGTTTTCTCACACCAGGGATCACCAGAGGGTCACATGGAGATACCCAGGCTCACCAGAGGGTCAGATGGGGACACCAGGGATCACCAGAGGGTCACATGGAGATACCAGGGCTCACCAGAGGGTCACATGGAGATACCAGGGATCACTAGAGGGTCACATGGAGATACCGAGGCTCACCAGAGGGTCACATGGAGATACCAGGGCTCACCAGAGGGTCACATGGAGATACCAGGGATCACTAGTGGACCACAGGGAGACAAATGTCAAAGGGCTGCCCTGCCTCTGTAGAAGTCAATATCCTGCATTGCTCTGTCCCAAATGCACCATCTCAAGGCTCCAAGTCTGAGCCAGTTTTTAGTTCACTTTTGCCATCAGTCATGCCTCAATGCCAACCTTTCACCTTCTCCCTCTACAACATTCACACAGGCTCTGATCTCTCCAAATTCTCCCCAAACTCCCTGAGAAGCAAACATTCACCTACTTCCCATTACACTCCCCTTATGTCCTTGAAGAAGTCAAGTATTGCAGAAACAACAGTAAAGACTTTTAAATTAAACAAGAGGATCTGGAGAGATGGCTCAGGGGTTAAGAGTGCTAGCTGCTATTGCAGGGGACCTGGATTTGATTTCCAGCACACATGGCAGCTCAAGAGACTATAACTCCAGTCCAGCAGATAGGACGCTCTCTTCTGGTCCACTGTGGCCCTACATGCATGTGGTACATGTGCACATGGAGGGAAAACACCCATAAGCAAATAAGAAATTGAACATGAAAAAAAAGAATAGAAAAATTAAAAAATAAATGTTCCATTGAACAATTCCTAATTTCCTGTATTGAATTTTTCCCTTAGTGGTCAGCTTCTGTATTAATATCACTCAACACTGCAGCTTCCTTCTCTCACTTCACCAACAATGTACTCTCCAGGGGAACTTCCCGCTGTTAATTCCAGCACCACCATGATGCTTCCTACCTCCTTATCTTCTTAACCAGCTGTCCATTTATTTCAGCTGTGACTGTAGAGCACTGCTCTGTCTCAGGGCTCTACAGTAGAGGAATTCCAACAGGGCTCAGCTGGCTGTGTGGCTCCTGTGTCAGCAGGGCCACTGATGCAGCACTCAGTGTCCTAAAGAACTGCTTTGCCTCAGGACACTCTCATGCAGCCACTCGGGCAATGCCAGAGCAGATAGACCTTTAATATGACGGCTGCCTACTGAGACAGAGGAAACAGAAGGTCCCAGACCTCTGAGGCCTGGACTTGGACGTGCCAGAACCTCACTCCCAAGTCACTTCAATGCACACCTGTACAGATAACTCCATCTTGAAGGACAAATGACAGGGACCAGGGCCCGTCAGTCCTCCACATCACTGAAGCTTTGCTAGAATCCTTTCTTTTCTCACAGCTTCTGTGATATACTAGTCTAGATGAATGGTTTTCACAACTTTTACGTTAACTCACAATTAGATATACATACCAGACTGTAATCAGAGATAGCAGCACACACTTGTAAAATGAGAAACAAATGTCTCACAATGTACACCTATATTACAATATAAATACATGCTGTTCTATTTTCTTTAAAGTGCTGTTTGGTCATTTATAAATGATTTGTTCTATGGGGAGCATTAGACATCCCAGCATCATGGGCCAAACACTGGGGATGTGACTTTCCCTGGACTGTGAGGAGTAGTATTACCTTCAGAAAGAGACTTTAGAATGCAGCTCAGCCCATCCTATCCTCTCCATGACCCAGAATTTGTCAGACAAGATTGCAGAATCAGTTAGGATTCTGGAGTGAGACTGCTCAGAGAGAACTACATAGGCGCAGCCTACCCTCAGAGTTGGGCTTGTGCCCTGTGTCTCTGCAACTGGGGCACAGGCTAGTGCCTTACCCATCAGTAATGTCAACCCACCGCAACACACAAGGTGCATCTGTGGACTGTAGGTGGTAGTCCGGGAGATAGGTGTGTTTTCTGTATCTTCTACTCTTTCTTCTTTTACACCAAATGAAACAATTTCTCCACTATACATACTCCTATGCCCTTTGAATTTTAACCTGCACTGGGAATTACACTATGGATGTGCATTAAGTGTTTGTTGCTCACTTGGAGTATGAAACATGCCTGGTTGTTTGTTTTTTTATTGTACTTTCTTGTTTTATCATTTACTGATGTCTGACCTGATCCATGTTCTTCAGTGGCTCCTAGATAGCCTATATTTGTCTGTCCCTGACAACAGCCCAGGAGGTAATGCCCAACAATCTCTTTAGATGTATCACACTGTGACCCAACTGAACATTTTACCTGTTATTACTGCCTTCAAGGGCCCAGTGACAAAACTGAACTCTTTCTTTTCCAGGGTTTCACTGGGCTGAGTCCACAGTGACTCCCACTTTCTGTCTCAGGGAATGTGTCCTTCTAGAAGCCTTTTCAAATATCCTGGCTGTGAAGAAGTGCTCTGTTCAGAAACTCCTGCCAATGAAGCTGGTTTGGATCTTCTGAGCTGGAAGAAGGTTCTGCTCTCCACTCATCCAGAACCTCTCAGTTCTTCTCCTCTTTACTCCACCTTTTTGACTCTTGATCTGGGGACAGGGCTCAGAGAACAGCTCCTAGGACTGGAGTCCACTTCTCTTCCCTCCCTGAGGTCAGCATAATTACTGAACAGAGCCCAGTGCAGCGCAGCTACAGGCAGTTCTCAGTGCATGTCTGACTTGGAGGGGCCAGAAGGCTCCACGCAGTGCACATCATCACATGCTGTCTAGATAACTACACAGTTGGCAGAGTATCTGAACTTACGCTGTCCTGTTATGGAGGACTGCCTGGGCAACATCAAGGCTAACAAGTCAGCCCTGTCAAAACAAAAATCAACACACTCAGAGAAGAAAAATAAACAAAAACAGAAAGAAGAAAAGAAAAGGCCCTGAGCTCAGCATCCCCCAGGGACCTTCTCTTGTCTGTTTTCCTCTGGTATCCTTTGTAGACACAGTATGGGGCAGGTGCTTGGGGTTTTCAGTAGAAAAATGGCCCCCAACACTAAGGGAGGAGATGGGAAATCTATAGCATAGACAGACAGGATGCATTTCTAAAAGCAACGAAAGGGCACAGGTCCTTACAAACATCCAGGGTACAGGCAAAGGTCTTGACTACATGTTATCCCAGCACAGCAGCACCAGGATGAGGGTTACTCTTGATGCTCTGAATCTGTAAGTAACAGTCCTGTCTGGTTACAGATCTTGCTGAAGAAAGCAAAGTAACCAACATATTTAGAACAAAGCTTTCCTGTGCCTCGACAAGCCTATTGCACATTACTGAATTCAAGCCAGGAGGAGATAAAGTAAGGTACTTGTGCTGTTCAGAAAAAGCAAGTTCTTTGCTGCTGTGTACTTTTCCCCAGGGAATATCAAGTACTACAAGACAAATTCGTGAAGGATCTGCTACCTCCCAGAGGATGTTGCACTTAGTGTAAAGACACTGAAATCACTTCATAATTCAGTCCATAGCTAGGGAAGTCCGATCTTGACTTTATTGAGATGGCCAATTGGAGGCACCTTCTTAAAATGCCGAGGGCTGATGCCTAGAAGGCATTCTTGGTAATAGGGAAAAAGTGCTATTCTTCATGCTAGAGCACCTGCAGGGTCTCCCCACCCCTTTAGCTGACATAAATGCAGTCATGCACACTGTACACACACACCATAGTCTATCACCCAAAGGCTGAAGGACTATCAGACACCTTCCCACACCCTCTTTATAAACACAGCTAACAGAAGTGCATCCCACATCAGGATTCAGCTTCAGGTGAGGCTGAGTCCTGATGAGGCCCTGTTCTTTATCTGCTCACAAATAAAACAAAGATAATTCTTAATAAACCTCATTGCAGCTCTAAGATCCTATAGGTCTAAAAACAATTATGTTAGTCAGTACAGGTTCAAGCAGCCACTTCTTATATGTCTTCCAATTAACTTTTTTAAAAAATCCCATTATGGGGGCTGGAGAGATGGCTCAGAGGTTAAGAGCACTGACTATTCTTCCAGAGGTCCTGAGTTCAATTCCCAGCAACCTCATGGTGGCTCACAACCATTATGATGACATCTGGTACCCTCTTCTGTATACTGTATACATAATAAATAAATAAATCTTTAAAATCTCTTTATAGATATGACTTTTAAAATAACTGACAAACTTCTATTTCTATATTTTTATACATAAAACTTGATTAAAGAGAGAAACAAAAATTTAATTCCAGATCTTAAGAGATATAATCATTTTGCTTTGTATGAAACTAAAGGTCAGAAAATATATCTGGCACTATGTAATAAGTGTAATAAGTTCAAATGTAAGAACAAAGGTGTCAACATTTACACAGAAATCCTGCAGAGCTGAAGCAAAGGAAACCAATAGAGCAGCTAGGATACTGCAAATGTGCCCTCAAGATCTTACAGGAGTCAGAAAGTCCAGTAAAACAACAGGAGAGATGGAAACACAAGTTTCTTATTATCACACTTCATATGCTATAAAACAGAACAGCTAACTTATTTTGGGCAAAATGATTAGGGATTACAACACTCTGGCTTCCACAATCTCACTTGATTGTCAAAGCATCTCAAATGGAGCATGTCAGGGTAACTTCAGGCATGTAGGCATGTGTTGTTTTAGAGACACTGACATTTCAACAGTTCAGCATGGACCACAACACCAGATTAACAGGTCCAGGTGTTTAATGGTTGAGAGGGGGATATGTAGTGGGGGAGAATTTCAACAATGCAGATAATTGAAACCACATAAAACTTTTATTTTTAAAAGATTATTTGTATGAGTGTTTTGCCTGCATGTATGTATGTACACCATGCTCATGCCTGGTGCCTGCAAAGGCCAGGAGAAGGTATCAGATCCTCTGGATCTAGGATTACAGATGGTTTGGAGCTACCAAGTGGATTCTGAGAATTGAATACAAATCCTCTGCAGGAGCTACAAACATTCTTATACACTGACACATCTCTCTAGCTACAGATAAAGTCTTTGAATAATGAAAACACAAAATTGTACAGATGTTTTCTTTGCCTCCCCAAAGTGCCTTGTAGGTACAGTCATACCCATTATTTTTTAGTACAGACACTCCTGTCTGTCTCTTCTGTGTGTATTTGTGGTATATGTATGTGTGTATGTGGGCATAAATTTGTGTTCATGTGTTTGCATGTACATGCAGAGGGCAAAGGTTGATGGACGCTGGTGTCTTTCTGAACTGTACTGCACCTTCGGATTCCAGACACTGTTACTGAGTCTGGAGCTCACTGATTATTGAGGGTGGTGGGCTAATAGCCGCCAGTGATCTTCCTTCTCTGCTCCCACAGACCAGGGTTTACCCCTGGCTTTATGGAGGGCATGGCCATCCAAACTCAGGCCCTCATGCCTGTGGAGCAGACACTTTGCTCACCGAGGCATCTCTCCAGCTCCATTAAGGAAGAGGAAACACATTTCCAAGGCTCCCTGAAACTCCAATCACAATCTAGCTTCACAAATGGATTCTCTCTTTCCCCTTCCCCTCTCCTCATCCTCTCCCATCCTCCATCCTAATTCATGTGTTCACAGGAGACTGCAGTCCTGAGAAGATCCATGATTTCTACCTTGTGAAAGGCTCTGCAGTCTAGGACCCAGATAAGCTGTGATCAGATTTCTGACTAGAGACTGAGATTCTAAACGCAACACGTTTCTCGCTTCTAGTCTGGGGCAATTTGATACATAGCAGGAGGTAACCAAGACAGTAGCTAACCTAATGATGGAGATGGGTCAAGTGTTATTTCCATGACAACAATAATTGATAAGACTTGCTTAGAATTTCAAAATCCCAGGCAAGGTTCTTAATATTTGTATAACTCCTCACAAAAACCTTGAACAACATCTAATTCTTTCCAATCTGTTGATGGGAAAACTGAGTCCAGAGAATCAATGACTTGTCCAAGTTTACACAAACAAAAATTGACAAAAAAATATTTCAGCCTAAGTGTCTAGTGAGAGCCAGAGCTTACAGGGACTTTGTGAACTGAGGCTCTCACATGCAGGTGGGCACGGGAAAGATGGCAGCCACACACAGTGTGAGAAGAATTGCAAGGACAGAAGAGAGATTGAGAGTCACACCACGGCTGACATAAAGGTCGAGCTGCTTCCTGGGTAAAATGCCACAACTGAGGAGAAGAAAAAAATCAATGACTAGAGAATAGTCTTCAATTCATTGATTTCACCCTGAGACATAAAAATATATTTTCTTGTATCTAAAAGAAGAAAATTAAAATCCACTTGGTATTTAAACCAGGGAGGCTAGAGTCATGGTCTTTCCAAGTACTGGTCTGAACACTGAATGTAGCAAGCTGGCAGGAAAGGAGACAAATTCCTAGTGGGATCCAAGACCCAGCAGGAGATATTTTATAACACGGATTGAAAAATTCATACAGGCCAGTTGTAAAGGGATCCCTTCCTCTTGCTTAGCTGCCTCATCCATGAGACTCCAGGCTCTTAGTTCAGAAACACGCCTTGTCCTCTGATGAATCCTCAAGATGGCACAAATGTGGTTTTGTACCCATGAGTACCAAATGAAGACATAAATTACATTGTAAATTGTACTGACTCAATGGGTCATTTCATGATATATGAGTTAAATCACATTTAAGGCTCTCAAAGAGTTCACTCCCTTTTGGGGGCACTTTACGTTAGACTGTGTGACTTCATTTCCTCAATATACAGTACGCAGTTGCACTTAAGAACCAGCTGTATGAGGCTGTGGGTGTCTCTCAGTGGAAGACACTTGCCCCTCATGCACTAGGCCCTGAATCCATCCCCATCCCCTGAAATCCATTCTAACAGCAAACATCAAGGCAGACAAACAGAAAAGCATCTGTGAATGAACAGATGCAGATGTGTCTCTAAAGGGCCAGAGAACTGTAAATGAGAAACTACACAACAGAAAAGAATCTAAGCTTATGATCACTTAGCATATTCCACAAAGACAGACATTTATTTACCTGTTAACAATGATGACAATGACATATCATTTTGCTTCCTAAAAAAGACAGGAGTATTTTCTTATTTCATGTTTTGGGACCATCTGTATGCAGTGTTTGTGGAGGCCAGAGAGGGCATAGGATCTCCTCAACTGTAGATACAGACTGTTGAGAACCACCATGTGGGTACTGGGATCACAGCTGGATCCTCTATAAGATCAGTCAGTGCATCTCTCCAGCCCACCGATATTTTCAAAACTCTCTCAATAAAGACAGAGTCCTTTCTACGCCACTGGCTGTAACCATTCTTAAATATTGTTTCATAAAAGAAAGCAAGTTCAACATAACACTAGAGCTCCATAGAACCCTAGATTCAAAGATGCTCATTAGGAAAAATCTCTCTTTTCCACCATCATTCACTGGAACATTATGGAAATTTATTAAGCACAGGTTTTCGGCAATAAAGAGACTAAGATAAAGGCATCCACCAGCATCCCTCCCTCCTCTCCACAAAAAAGCAAAGAAAAGATGAGGGCAAGGGCACCATCAGGTACCCATGCCATCTTCTTAGGCATACTTACCGGCAGCTCAGGAGCCTGCTTCATGACCCGAAGAGAAACATAGCTGCCTATGGAATGGCCAATGAGTATAAGCTTCACATCCTTCGGCACGTGAGCTCTCAGAAAAGCAATTTTTGTGTTTTATTTAATTGAGGAAATTCAGACCACAGATGTCCTCAATTTCTTGAGTATTTGGCTCTAAAAGCAAAAGTATGCATATGCTTAATTAATACATAAATAAGCTCTGATGTTTCTATTCCATCAGAAACTCTCAAATACCTGGCAGTCACTTCCCAAATAATTGACTTGGTGCCATAATATCATAGTTAATCTTGGACTAGTATCTCAAGCATATCTCTAGCTAGCTTTTACAGTTAAGTTAACCTATAATTCTTATCTATGTTTAGCCCCATGGCTTGGTACCTTTTCTCATATTTGCATTCTCAATCTTGCTTACTCTGCGACTGGCTGGAGACCGAGTCTCTGCCTTTCCTCTTCCCAGAATTCTCCTAGTCCGTCTGCCCTACCTGTACTTCCTGCCTGGCTACTGGTCAATCAGTATCTTACTAAAACAATATGAGTGACAAATATTTATAGTGTACAAGAACATCCCATGCTCAGACTTAAATAGTTACTTATGGTTCAATACTTACATCTTGCCATAAGTCTGTATTATACTAGCTGCAGTATTAGACATTTGAATTATAGCAATCAACTCTTACCACAGAACTGTAAAGGAAGCATTTTCTGAAAGATCTCAACTTGTAGACAATAGTAAAAACTGACATCCCCAGACCCATGAGGAGAGGATCTGAGATTCAAATGAAGATTTGTTCTCAAAGCCCAGGGACTTTCTACTATTACATGAACTAATGTTAGTTATCCCAGCAGTTCTCAAGATTGGTCCTGTATCAGATAATCAGGATGGTCATAAAAGACATCTGGGCCCTGGTTCCAGAGTTTCTGACATAGTAAGTCTGGGTAAAGATCCAAGAATTTTCTGTCTACATTTCCAGGAGATGCAGACACACTGGGAAGCCCTGGGTGAAGCTGACTCATATCCAGTGAACTAAGAAAACACATGATACTGTTGACTATTGAATAATCTGTGCATATTTAAATGACATAAAAACTTAAGGAGAAACCTCAATGTTAAGTCATACAGTCGTGACTCAAAATTGGCTTTCTGTCCCAATTTTTTTCTAGAGTCTTCAACACTAAAATAACTAAATAACTAAGATACTATTTTAGTTATTAAACAATAACTAAGAAGTACACTTGCTTAAGCTCACTGACCCAGAAAGACAAACATAGTATGTACTCACTTACAAGTGGATGTTAGGTGTTAAGTAAAGAACAGTCATGCTACAATCCACAGACCCAGAGGGGCTACGTAACAAGGAAGACTCCAGGGGGAACACATGGATCTTCCTAGGAAGGAGAAATAGAATAGATCTTGTGGGTGAACTAGGAGCAGGAGAAGATGGGGACAGGAGGGATCAGGTGGAGTAGAGGGGTTGGAAGGAGAGAATTTGGGGAGAGATGACTGGAATTGGAGGGCATTTGAGGCAGAGTGAAAACCCAGTGCAGTAAAAACTCCATGGAATCTATCTTGGTGCCCCTAGCAAGGGATCCTGGTAATGGAGGATATGGAGCGTGAACCATACATCTTCTGTAACTAGGCAATGATTCTAGTGTTGGAACTGAGACACCAGCTCAGCCACAAAACCTTTGACCTATAATCTTGCAAGATGTGTTAGGGAGAACGGAGGCACAGAACTTGTGGGAATGGCCAACCAATGATTTCTAATTTGAGGCCCATGCTATGAGTGGGAGCCCATGTCTTACACTGTCTAGATGATCAGGAACCAGAGGCTGAATAGCCAGAGACATAGGGTAGACTTGAACACAACTGGCAGGAAAAATAAAATCAATGAAATTATTCCTAATGATGTTCATTATTATGAATGAGCTATATTCATAGATCAGCTGCCTCTGGCAATTGTTCAGAGCAGATGCAGAGACCCACATCCAAATATTAGGTGAAGAAAGAGTCAGGCTGGTGGGGGCAGTCTTCATCGGGTCCCTCTCCTTGAAGCTAGGAGAACTCTGCAGAAGAAGAGGAGGAGAAACTTTGGGATCCAGAGGGGTCTAAGACACATTGAGAATATGGCTGCAGAATCAACTAAGCAGGGCTTGTGGGAGTTCACAGAGACTAAATCAGTATTCCAGGAGCTGGCATGGGTCTGTGCATAAATGTTATGTTGGTTACTTGGGGTTTGGAAACATTTCTGACAGTGAAACTGGGGGTGACTCTGGCTCTTTTGCCTGCTCTTGGAACCCCTTTCAATCTACTGCATTGCCTTGCTCAGCCTTGATATGAGGGTTTGTACCTATTCTTATAGTATTGTGTTAAGCCATGTTCCTTTGATATTCTTGGAAGACTTGCTCTTTTCTGAGGGGGGCGTGGGGGAGGGGTGATTCTGGTTGAGAGTGGAGGTTGGGGGCAGGGCAGAGAGAAGTGGAGGGAGGGGAAGCTGTTGTTGGGTTGTGCTGTATGAGAAAAAAACAAACAAGCAAACAAACAAGAAACAATAACAACACCAAAATAAAACCATACTTGCCTTCAAGGATATTATGGTCTAGGAAGAAGAAATATAGATTTTATTTATTTTGCATATGTACATATGTATGTGGTGTGCAGGTATACATGTGTGTGGGCTCATATGTGCACACATGCTTGTGAGTGTCTGAGGTTGATGGTGGTGTCTTCCTTGATCATTCTCCACCTTATATATTGAGGCAGGGTTTCCCACTGAACCTAGACCTCGCTGTTTGGATTGGTTTGGCTAGCTAGTTGCCCTGAGGAGCCTGTCTCTGCTTTCTGCTTGCTGAGTAAGGACCCACCTAGGGTCCTGGGATTCTAAACTCTGTTCCTCAAGTTTCCTCTATAAGTACATTATCTATGGAACCGTTTTCCAGCTTCCCAATATATTAAAAATATAATTATGAAGCCCTCAAAATTACCTTAAGGTGAAAGAACAGCATTTATTGGGTTGTGGTAAAAGGCAGTGATCCTTTGTATTCAGGGAAGTAATGCCTTTCTCCAACTTACTCAAAAGATACAGTACAGGGTACTAGAAGTATTACTATAGATGTATAAGTTTAACTACATATTCAAATGTGAGCATAACAGTCTATATAAACTTCTCTGTATGTCCATAAATGTCTGTTTAGCTACAGATCAAATAGTAAATGTGTAAACTTAACTATGTATTTTTTCTGAACCAGTATTTATAAATCTTCAATGACCACTGACTAGAGGTGGGACTAGAGATTAGTGCTGAGTGCCAGGATCGAGTGTATAGATGGTAACCCCTCACATATTACATAGCAATTTTCACATCTGCAGAATTCTTCCATATTGCCCCATTACTCTAAATGATATCCTGATGATTTCAAACATCTTCCATGTAGAAATAAAAAGGCTGAAATCAGAATTTCACATTTGAAATCCCTTGAGAAAGATGAGGGTACCATTTAGTCCATAAGTGGACTTAAAAAAAAACTATGTTCATCTGACATGTATATTATAACCAAAAAACACTAAAAAAAACTCTAAAAATTTTACTCAAAATTCAAAGTAGAATCAGAGCTAGAGTGTGAAAAACTTTATATGTATTTATTTATCTGTAATATTAAAATGAGTCAGGCAAAACTAGCCATCATGTAACATAGAACTTGAGCTATTAAATAAGTATGAATATTGAACTTTGTTTGAAAAAAAGAGAAGTTTTGATATGTAGTCCCCAGGTATCCTCATCAATTTTACAGGAGAAAAGTCACTTCTCTGTTACTCAGACAAGACAGAAAAAGCCCCAAGGACTTTTTAAGTTCATGCTAAAGACCAGAGAAGCAACTGGATGAGACCTGGGACCCCAAATTCCTTATGCTTCCTTCCTTCAGAGATCCAAATGACATTCCTTTCACAATTATCCCTAGGTTACTCTCTGAGATGAAGGGTCACCCTCACAGTCTGAGATCATCTGTTCCCAGCTCTCAGTGTTCTGCAAGGTCATTGGGTGGAAAGACTGGTGAGACCCGCCAGCTCTGAAAGTGCTTGACACACTGAGGGGAAGAGAGATGGCCATCTACAATCCTTTACAAAAGCTACTTTACTTAAGAACAAATAAAAACCTAGGACCCCTAAGGATATCTTATAAAATAATTTTAATTATGATTCTCCAAACAGATGATATAATGATACAATCAAAAACCATCAAATTATATTTTCCACTTGACGGGCATGAATTATCTATTAAGGATTTCAACAGGATACATATGGGAAATAAGTGGAAATTCAAGAATGACAAAATGCTATAAACAGAAAACAAAAGGAAGAGACATAAAGTGTAGCAGTTGGAAATAGCAAGGAGTTTGCAGGCTACAGGGAGAAACGGAACAAAGGGGTCGGAAAAGGCAGCTGTCAGGATCCAGTAGGACATGGGACATTACCAGGGAATGTAGTCTGCACAGAAAGAAGCAGCATGCTTGGCTGTGGAGTCCAGGATGGCAGCCGCCTTGTAAACAGCCCCTAATACATCAAGGGCTACTCAGTGCACTTGGAAAGGTGGTGGGGCTTTCAGACATGATATCCGGATGCTAATGAACATGTGGGTCATCCCGAGCACCTCTTATTTTAAATACCTGTCACCAGAATTGTCTAGATTGCAGATTTCTGTTTCTTTCTGATTTGGGGATATTGCATTGAGTTTACACCCTGAGTATCTCTCATTCAAATATCTGAAATCTGAACAAGGCTCCCCAGTCCTCTTATCTGCTGCAGGACTGTAACAATGCGCTCAATTTCCAAATCCTTCTCCATCTCTGCACTTCAACTTGGAAACTGGCTTGCATTCCTAATGGCTGTGAGCAGTGGCTTGGCTGTCCCCAGGACTGGGCTCCTCTTTCCTCAATGCTCTTCTGCTTGTCACTGTCCAGGAAAGAGGGAACTCCTCCAGGCAGTCTCCTCTCTCTCTCTCTCTCTCTCTCTCTCTCTCTCTCTCTCGGGAGGACTGTTAGTTATGGTTTTGTTTCCTTACAACTGCACGGGTTAAATTCATCATTAATTGAAAGACCTTCCTTCCTTATTACGGAGCTGAGTTTCTCTCTTCACCTTTCCTTGCAGGCAGAGCTAGAGCATAATGTCTTCTTAGCTTTGTATATAAAGTCATCATTTATCCTTTACTTTCCAGAATTACACAGAATTCTAGGTTGATTATAATTTTCTTTCAAAGCCAAGTATTTTTACTATGTTCTCCTCTCTATATATGATAAAAAGGTTCTTTCTTCGGTTCTATTTGCTGTTGGTTTCCTGAAATTTCAGTATGTGACACCCAGGGGAGGATCCGGAGCATTTATCCTGCTCCATGTTCTCCGAGTCTCCCGGATCTGAGGTTTGTTACTTGACTTAAGTGCGACCATTTCATCAGCTCCACTCTCTCCAGGCTCTGTGCTGTATTTGATGTCCCACCTTAGAAACTGCCATAGTCCTTGGAAACGTCCTGGTGACCTGTTTTCACCTTCACAGACACTGTCTTTAGCTCATGAGGTCTACTGAGAAGCCCATTACACCATTCTTTCTTTGCTGCAGTAATGTCAGAACTTCCTTCTGATCCTTAAGAACTTCCACCTGTCACTGGGCTCCATCCTTTGCTATGTTACAGCTTTAATTCGCCTCTCAATATTCTGTGTCATATTTATTTTAAATGTTCCATTGGATAGTGTGAAAACTAGCAACGGGCACATCTGAGGTTGGTCATAATTCACAATTCTTTTAGTGTTATTAATTTTTCCTTGCCTTTTACAAGGCCCTGTAACTTTTTTTTGACTAAATCTGGACATGATGTGCCAGTCCTCAGAACTGAAGTAAACAGATCCTTGCATGAAGCTTTATATCAAGTGGCCAGGTCCTGAGCTGTAGTGGGATTATGTTCTGTTACATTATAAATAATTGTCCTGCCTACTGGTTTAATAAAAATGCTTATGGGCAGAAGGGAGACATGAAGTGTGGTCAGGGCTATTAGACTAAGAAATCTTTGGGAACAGAAAGAGCAGAGCAGAGATGCCACCAAAGACACCAGAGAGATACCAGCAGAGACACCAATAGAAGCAGAGGAAAGAAGGCAACCATGCTGCTCTGAGAAAAGGTTTTGAGGCACATGGCTAAACAGATTAATGGAAATAGTTTGAGTTAAGAAGAAAGAGCTAGCTAGCAGTATATCTGAGCCATAGGTCAATCAGCATGAAATCAATATAAGCCTTTGTGTCATTATTTGGGTTTAAGTGGCACTGGGGCTGGAAGAGGGTCTGAACCTTGGGGTTAGGCTAGAAAGTCCGGGCCAGAAACTTCTTACTACACTGAGCTACACTTAACACCTGTTAGAAGCTTTGATTTCCTCCATGTCTCTGTAATTTCACCCTTCTTGCCATTGGTTTTCCCTAAGACCTTAACAGATCCTGTGTCCTGCAATGCACACACCTACACTTTTGTTATATTTGAAGCCTAATAACAAGTGGCAATATATGGGAGAAAAGCATCTACAACCTTATACTTAATATCAGTCAATGAGGACCTGAGATTCTGTGCTATGATCATAAAAAAGACTTTTCAAGTTACTTTCTTCCTATGTGAGTCATAAAGACCAGGAGGCTCTTCCCTTGGATAAGACAAGGTCTGACAGGGTCTCCACCCTTGGAGAGTAGGCCTTGGCTATTGAGAATTCTTTGAGAACACTACAGAAGGATTTCTTCTCTTCTCCCCTCAGGAAGACCCTGGGGGATATTTTCACATATCCACTGTGTTAGCTTTACTGATATGACATGGCTCTACAAGATTAGCTCACGGGTTCAGAGGTTTCTACCCATACCTGTTTGGTGGAAACTCCCCATTGTTTTGGGTATTTGGGGAAAAGACCATCTAGGCAAGGAATAGCAGGACAAACTGCTGGCCTTTTCACGACCAGGAAGTAAAAAGAGAGAAGAGGAGGAAGGGAAAATACCCTCCAGGTTATGACCCCAATGACCCACTTCCTCTAAAATGGTTTACCACCTTCCAGGATCCCATTACATTATGAATCCATTACATTATAAATGGAGAAATTCACTCATGAGGTCAAAGCCCTCCTTACACAATCACCTCACAAAGGCCCCACATTAACCTCTGAGACGGGCTGCACTGGAGACCGATCCCTCAGCAGAACATTCTGGGAACATTTAAAAACTAAACTAAACTGGACATGGTGGTACATGCCTACAACTCCACCACTAGAGAGGTGAAGGCAGAAGATTGCAAATGTAAGAACAGCTTGAGCTATTTAGGGAGACCCTGCCTTAAAATACAAACAGGCCTGGAGAGATGGCTCAGAGGTTAAGAGCACCTGCTGTTCTTGCAGAGGGCCTGGGTTCAATTCCCAGTGTCCCCATGGTGGGTCACAACTACCTGTGACTCCAATCCCACCTCTTCTGACCTCCTCATGCCAAGGACATACATGGTGTACATACATACATACATGCAGAGAATACACCACGCATAAAATAGTAAAACAAATCTAAAAACACAAAAACAAGCAACAAAAGTAAAGCAAAGCCACAACATTGATGAAGGACTAAGTGGGGGTCCCTGGAGGTAATGCTCAAGAGTGTGGGGAGCACTAAGAGTTTCCACCTCATTCTCAGAACAGTTGGCATTTCACCTCTGGTCCATAATTCATCACAACCACCACTTACTTACTAGGGGCCTACTTTACAATTCTTCAAGCCTTTGGCTCAAAGCTTCCTTAAGCTCTTTCAAGTGATCTGTTCTTTCACAGTGCTGGCATTGGTCCTGTCATCTTGAGGCTCAAAATATCTAAGAAAAATCCTGAATTTTCAGTGTGCTCAGCATTTTGCTTATGATGAGGATAGGATGCAGTGTAATGGGGAATTCCATACATCTGGAAAGCTCTCTGATAGCATGGGCCAATACCTACAAAAGGCAACCACTTTGCCTCATTGTGAGGAATTAATTCTAAAATAAACAGAAAAAATCACTGATGCAAAGAGTGCTGGTTATAATAGCAAATCCTGAAGAACCCAGGTGGTCATTAGTGCAGTTAGGCAAGTTATGATAAAGCATTGTAAGAGAGTTAATTATATAATGGCTCAGTATTAGGGAGAGATAAACTATACTTCTGATCCCAATGCCCCCTTAGGACAGCTTTGCTAATTTGCTTGACTTTCCCTTTCCCCTCAAATGTCTGTGATTTCACTTCTCCAGTCTTAGCATCTGCTGTCCCTCATTCCCTTTGTCTATGTTTACAGTCCTTCTCCTGTATTTCTGTGAACTTAGGTAGGAACAAGACACATGTATTTCAATTTTCATGTTTAACTAAGTCTTAATTCATTTTTCTTAAGGAAGAAGGCTCAGAAAAGTAAAAAATTACAAAATGTGTGAAACTCTGATACAAAATATGTTGACTAAACAAGTAGCACCCATCTTTTTATACAGAGTGATTTGATTCACTAGTAAATGCCAGTATAGCCTTATCTTCAGAACTATTATAACATAGTAAGCACATCTGTGAAGGCTTTCTGACATTTGCAACACACCAGAATGAAAACAGGATACAGATTTACACAAAATGGTAAATTAGGGCACTGACTGCAAAGCCACTGGCCACACTTGCCACTTTCACCAGAGGGAACCTCAGTCCTTGACATATCTTACTCTTATCTACTTAAGACCAAGTAAATGACACCTTAGGAGTGTGATTAACCTCAAGATTTATGTGAGTCAAATAGATACGAAAGTCAAGCACAGTCTATAAAAACTGGAAAACAAAACCCACACTGCAATTCTAAAACTGTTCAGGCAGACTAGAAGTGGACTGAAGTGTGGAACTCACGGGCGTGTTCTTAGGGCAGCGATTCCTTCCCTCCACCCCTATGTCTGACTCTCATCAAGCAGTGCAGAAGGAAAGAAAATCTTACCGAGAGCCTGAGGTAACTCAGTTCTGCAAGTGACAGAGTAACAAAACACAACATGATGACAATTATATATTGTTGGAGGTTGACAGTCCCAGCCTCAGCTTCAGCCTATAAGCATGTCTGGATTAAATCAATTTGATGAGCACCAAGAGTCAGGCTGGATGACAACCAAGTGGGGCTATGACTTATGCAACTTATATGAACCTGTTTTCTAAATACAGGTGCTTATCTGTGTTATTAATTTTTGAATTTTATATCGCAATATTTTTCCCTATTTAATCTTATACAAACATAAGCAATATGTAAAATAGAGAACCATCATTTGATCAGTAAAAATCTTAGATCAAACATACAATATTTTCATTACATATTATATTTATAATGTACATATATAAACTATTTCCATTGTATGAAGCCAATGAGAATAAGCTGAAATACTGAATAAAATTATTCAAAGTAGAGTTGTACATGTATCTTATGGGGCTTCAGTATCTAAATGTCTGCTGTTTCTTTTATCTACTCAAGATCATGTAGGAATGATAGCTTGAAAAAGCTTGAGTTAGAATGTCTCAAGAGTTTTCAATCACATTAAATATCAAAAAGATATAGCAGGGGAGTTCTTCAGATTTTCCATTTATTTATGTACTTTTTGGTGTGTGTCCCCTCATCTGTTGTGCGTATGTATGGAGGACAGACATCATCTTTAGGTATCTTTGTGTCCTGCTCTCAGGGGCCTTAGTTTTTCCACATAGGGTTTCACTGAGGGACTGGCTAGCCAGCAAGCTTCCCTGACCCACATATCCCCTCCCACTGAGGGACTGGCTGGCCAGCAAGCTTCCCTGACCCACATATTCCTCGGACTCTCCCTGTGCTGTGGTCACAACAGAGCTCTTAGTGAGTATCTGGGATCTGAACTCTGGTCCTTCTGCTTGCACAGCAACCACTTTACCCACTGAGTTACCCTCCAGTCTGCAAGTTAAATTACAACTACATCTAATAATAACTCATCACTCACCACACACATCAGGTGCTTAAGAAGCTTCTAAAACATTCTCAGAAGCCAATCTTTATGGGAATCATCACACACACCATTGACTGTCTCACTGTGAAACAGCAGAACATACACTTTGTGTGTCTGATTCTTGACGAGACATTAATCCGTGTGGTCCCTGGGTACCAGAGTTTTACCTACTTGTGAAATATTTGGCAACTTGGCATGCACAGATTGATGTTTGAAAGGATCGTGGTAGACACACAAAGTGTGTGATTCATATAGGAAGATGATGTGGGAAGAACATATGAAAATAGTAGAATCTCTATTTCAAATACTAAGATGCTGGTTATTTACATGTGTTAAAGCACAGAGTCGAGACTGGCAGTTGGTTTTGTTTAAAGGTTTTATTTATTTATTTTTTTAGTGGTTTTTCGGATTGAACCCAGGGATTTTTACATGCTAGACACGTGTTCTACTACTTACCAATATTACCAGCCATTCCAGGTTTGTGTTTAAATTTAAAATATAGTGAATCTGTTTTTGCAATAGCAGACCAGCTTGCTTCCCAAAAATCTTCCACTTATGACAATTATAAAAGCCCAGAAAAGGATTTTTCTGCCTGTTAGAAAAATAGCAGTAACCACTAAAAGAACTGTCCAAGAATGTGTAACAAATATGTACAACAGGAAAAACAAAATGTGCTATATGTCTTAGAAGAAAGCAGAGAATAAATTTAAAATTATAACATCAAAAATAAAGAACACAGAGCTTGCCTGCAGAACTTCTTCACTCTCTCTGTTCCCCTAGGCTCATCCCTAGTTCTGAAATGAAACACTAACTGTAGCCCCCTTTCCCCTGCTCACATCTTCTTTGGACAGCACACACCATTCTTTCTTGGCTTCTCTTCCGGGACTCATTGTTATATTCCACCCTCCAACTCAAGCAGATGCCCCCTGCTCAACTGCCAGAAAACCAGATGGGCAGCCCACAGATCTTCTCCACTTTTCTGTTCCTCAATACCCAATCCCCTGGTCTCCTGTCTAGCTCTGTAACAGATCACCAGGTGTGGGCTCCATGTCTCCTGTGGATCCCGGGCACCATTCCTTTTGACTCTCTTCCCTTAACTCATCACTTAATCCCAGCTTTCAACACCAGCAGGCATTCCCTATGAACACACTAACCGAACAGGCCAGGAAACCAGGCAACACACGGTCATCACACTCTGAAAATCCAGAGTGGAAACAGAAACCAAAGAACAAAATACCCACCCAAGAAAGAAAAACCCAGAAACCAGCTTCCAGACCTGTAATCACCACAAACCCAGATGCCTAGACTCCAGAGTAAGAACACAGTAACAGCCAGTACAGTATGTCTCCACTATAGCCCAACAATCCTACCACAGTAGGATATTCCAACATAGCTGAAGTACAGAAAAATGACCTTAAGACCAACTATATTTGGATGATGGAGGTCCTTAAAGAAAGCTAGAAACACACACACAATCACACATCGTCCTCCACCCAAATAGAATCAACAATACATTGTCATTGATATCTCTTAATGCCAATTGTCTCAATTTCCTAATAAAAAGACTGAGTAAAAGAATAAAACCACAGGAGGTATTAACCATCCCTTTCAAATTGTACCATAGAGCAAAAGTAATAAAAAACAGAATGATATTGGCATAACGACAGGATTGATAATCTGTGGAATCAAAATGAAGACCCATACATAAATCCAAACACCTCTAGTCACCTGATATCTGACGAAGAAAACAGAAATATACAGTTTAAAAAAAGAAAGCTATTTTCAACAAATGGTGCTGGTCAAACTGCATGCATGCATGTAGAAAACAATAAAAAGGAAAATGTGAAATAAAACCCAGCTACATAGGGATGGAAGTAAGGAAAAGATGAGCTTTCAAAAAAACAACACAGGCCAACTAGAAATCAATATGGAAAATGAATGAACCATAACAGTGCCATATACAGCTTAAAATGAAAAGACAACAATAAGCTTCCAAGAGACTCATGTTTCCATTACAACTTATCACCTAACCTTTGGACAGTCAAAGGTTTCTTAAGTTATAGTACACCTCAACCATAAAGGAAAAGAGTATTATAATGCATCCTTTAGATTAAAAACTCATGTTTATCAATAGACACTGATAGTGAGAGTACAGTCAGAAAATGGAGTAGGGAAAGATGCACACACATATGTAGTGTTTTCTGGTTGTAAGACTGTTGTTAGGATATTCTCCAGCAACAGATTTGAATCTTGAATGCTACATTCATTTTGTGTGTGTGTGTGTGTGTGTGTGTGTGTGTGTGTGTGTGTGTGTATGGGTTTACAGTGTTCCCCCACTCTGTGATTTTTCTTCTCATTCCTTTAATATCGTTGTATACTATTTATAAGAACAGATAACTACTTTTTTTTATGGGAGTTAGGGGTTGAACCCAGGACCTTGCACATGTTAGGTAATTGCTCTATCACTGAGATACTTCTTCAGTTCATATTTTTTGTATTATGTGCATGTAGTATGTATACATATACAATAGACTTTAACATGCACATATCCAGAACATACAAATATTTCCAAATTAGCGAGATGCAGGCCATCTAATTAAAATACAGGAAAAATATCAGGAGGACACTTTATAAAAGGGAACGGCCCAAACAGATAGTTAATAACCATAAAGGCTTTCTAAATGAGTTAAAGAATACCAATATAGAAACCATCATCTGGGTATGTTGGTGCATTCTCAGAATCCCAGAATTTTGGAGGCTGTGACATAAATATTGGGAGTTTGAGAACATGCAGGGTTACATGATATGAAATTGTCTAAACAACAAACAACAACCCCCTTCAAACAAAAACCCAAGTGTTGTGCCTCATGCCTATTCTCCTAGCAGTAGGAGGTAGAGCCAAGATCAGAAGTTTAAGGTCAGCTTGGGTTACAGAAGACCTCACCTCAAAAAAATATAAAACAAAGAACTCTATAAAGTATAATGCTGATCACAGGAAATAAATTTGCAGAAACACAGAGGCACATATTTAGACCAAGGCTTGGATTCTCCTAGTCCAGACTATGAAGGTCTTAAACATGAAGTTAATAAATTAGGGGAAACCAGTAATTCCAGACCATATCTTGCAAGAGACATGCAATGGCAGTTGTTATAATTTAAAAAATTCAGGTTTCCTAGGAAATACAGGGCACCCTTTATTCTTGTTACATGGCACACCATCTTAACACTTAATGCCTTTAGACAACATGCTATACCCTCAAAGAATATATGGATTAGGAATTTCAATGGTGTGGCGAGCCGCTTCTGGCCTGCAGAACGACGAGTCACCACACGCATGATTCTTCTCGGATCACACTTTATTGGAGTACAGCTCAGTTGTGAAATGGTGGAAAGAAGACCCCGAGCCTAAGATTCAGCCTGCTTATATAGGGAAGCCTGGCGCGTGATTGGTGCCCATCACAATGCCTCATTAACATGTGGCTGGTGATTGGTTCAAAGTAGTACTCATTAGCATGCGGCTGGTGATTGGCCCAAAATAATGGCTCATTAACATATTTGAGAATTGCATCGGATAGGTCCTTTCTCAATGCCTAATTAGCATAAGCAGCAATAGAATGTTCCGGCGAGTTGTGCAAAGGCAAACCACGCCCTACACAATGAGTAGAGCAAAATCAGTTTCGATCCAATCCTAAGTAGGTTAGCTATGGTAACATCATCTGGCTTTGTCTTGTTCATTGGGACAGGAGTCATCAGGGAGTAACTTTATTGATAAGCCTGACAATCAATGGGTGCTCCAAATCAACAAAAGGTTGTTAGTTTAGAAGACCTGATCACATCCTCCCAATGCTTTCTAGGTCATCTATTTTAATAGGTTTTTGCATAATACACCGATAAACATTTTGAACCTTTCAGAGACAGCATACCCTACCACATTTCAGAACATAATCTGACATTTGGCCAGTCATGATCTTAACAGTCTCTTTTCCTACCGACTAATATCCCAACTACTTCTTTAGAGTAGTCTTGGAAAATGTTGAAGGCATTAGAATTGTAATAGTTTCCAAAAGTAAGAAAGGACTAAAACTAAACTTTAAGCACTAAAGTTTAAAAGCTACCAAAGAAAATGCTATATAAAAATCAAGAGCAATGGATTTAAAAATAACAAATACACAGTGGAATCAATTGCAGGAGGAACTGACAGAGATCTTGGATAGACCCACAGATGAGTGAACTTGAGTTAGTGGGAAATTGTCTAAAAACTTAGCAGTAGCTAAGTTATACTACAATGACAAATAGCCTAAAATGCATATAATCAGAGTTACAGAGAAGACAATGTGGGGATAAAAGAAACATTAAAAAAAATAGTATCTGAAAACTCCTCAAATTTAAGAACATAAAATCACTGATCAAGAAGTTGAGCAAACCCTGAAGTTGGAGAAATGTATAGAAATACAAGGCACGCCCAAGATGCATTTTGGAAAGCCCCCCCAGCCCCCCCCAAAACCAACCCCCCCCCCAAAAAAAACCTTAAGATCGGTAGACAACAACACATTGTTGGTAATGGTGACGGTAATTCCCATGTGGATTTCTCAGGAGAAACCACAAGGGACAAAAAGGTCTTTCAACTTTATATGGAAAAAAAAAAAAAAAAAAAAAAAAAAAAGAAAACATTCAGCAGATACCAAACACTCCCGCTTACAGTTCTAAAGTTTTGCTTTAAACAAACCTTTGTGACAAAAAATTAGAGATTTTTCTACTCTCCCGGTTCTGTTTGGTTGCATCCCCCATCCCAGCTACAAGGATGTGCTTTTAAAACTAAAACAGCAAAGACGGATGGGCGGGGTCAAATGCAGACTGTAAGTTCTCCAGCTCTCTAGCATACAGGACAGACTTCAGTAATAACTTGAAAGGGAAAAGATGAACTGGTGAGTCACGAAAGAAGTGTCTCCACCTATTTTCTGAACTGTGCGTGTGTCGAGGGGGAAGGGCGCTAAGTAAGGCAAAAGAATTACTGAAAAATCAATGTGGATCTCAGATGCGTGAGCAGCCCCAGAGCTGACTTTGGCTCATCTCTAGCTGGCTGCCTAACAACGCCAGGCTCATCCTTTCCCAGGGAAACGCTGGCGACCTTGCCACAGGTGCGGTGCGTGCAGGACCATCTTGTTCTGCACAGCCCACGTCAGTAGCTCTGCACCCGGGGTGATGGGAGCTCCCTTATCCTGACACCTCCCTGTGCTCACGCCTGACCTTCCTCAGGCCAAACCACCCAAGGCAGGATCTGCAGCACTCCACTTGTCCATCTGCTAGGCGGGAGCTGCGGGTCTATACAACTCCTGGCAAAGCTTCACCAGACACGGAAGTTCCACCCATTCGTGACGTCACAACACCGCGTCGCGCCCATCCAGGAAGTTAGTCTCTGTTGAGCTCTGAGTGTGAGTATCCTGAATGTGAGTTTTGATGACAGCTTGATAGGTATGTGGTCCCTAGCCTGCGAGGTCACTGGGCACACACAGAGTATGTTCTTTGCGGCTTTTGATAAACCTTTTTACCTCTCCTCCGACGTCCGTTCACTTGTTCTCTACAGCTGCTCCCCATTTTCTGTTTTTCTTCCCTCTTCATGAACACAAGAAAGTTGACTCGGAGCTAAACTTAGCATTAGTATTCCGCTTCACATACTCTGCACTTTAGGATAACGCGACCGTTCCAGGAGTACTTTCAACTTATTACAGAATTCAAGATTGTAGCCTCAGCACTTGGTACATTGTAGGCGGTCAGTGTATTTCTATCCTAAAAAGTACTGTAGCCGATATGGCAGTCTCATATTCAGAAGCAGCAGCATGGAACTTAGACAAATCACAGTAATTATCACTCAAACATGGAAATGAAGCTTACTCTTGTGTTTAATACCTCAGTGATGGTGCGACCATCCAGACAGCTGTGCAATGTAAACTGATAAACTTCCTCATTACCTTCTTTTTCAGCTCTATTTTCCATATCCAATACGTAACATTTCAACGACTATAGAAGAAGTTATTCCCTGTGCTAAGAGTTTTCCATGAATTAATTTGTAAATCCTTATGGTAGTTCTGTATTAAAAGTGATCATTAGAGTCTGGAGACAGAAATACATGGAATAAGTGTTTATGTTACAGTGAAAATATGTGATATGTACAGGTGATGTCCTTCACGCACACAGTTTTATGTGTGTAAATTTCCTACTACTAATGCTCTCTAACTATATTTATATGATGCCATTCAGGTCTTTTGACCTACCTCTTCAATCGCAGTATGCATCTGATGTTAATGCAAAATGAAAGTGGAATCTTAAAAACAAGTGGTCAGCCTCTCTTCGACTCCTGGCTTCAAATCTCTCTGGGTATCTGTTACATTCTTCTTTAATCTACAGGCTGTATGACAGATGCATTAACACATTGATGTAATATTTCTCTTAATTCTTGCACATGTATCTGTAATGCATTATCTTAGGTAATTTATGTTTTTTTTTATTTCACTGAACCTATGATAGAAATAACTGAAAGCTCAGTTTTTGAAGTGACAACAGTCTTTATAGACCTTGTAGATACTCATATTTCTTTTCACCCGCAGTGCAAAATGAAGTGTGGAGAAACCAAGTAACCTGCTCAAAGTTGTTCAGAAGAGCTAGGTTCAGGTTGCTGACAGCAACTTCTCAGTTGTTCTTCACGTCTTCTCTAGTCTTTCTGCTTTGGGGATACACATGCTTTCACTAATTCAATTGTCATATATTTGCACATAATGTTCCCTTTGCTACATGACAGACTGTAACTGATGTGGCTTATTTAAGTAGTTGAATGAAATGTTCTCTGAAGCTTGCAGAATCATTTGGCACATGTCAAGTAAGCTGTAATTGTGGGGCTATTATATATTGAGGTTTGGAAATACTCCTCTCTTGCCCATAAGGCTCATGTGTTGAAAACTTGGTTTTGTCACGAAAGAGTAGTCAGAGATGGAGCATTGGAGGAGAGGTGATTTGACATTGGTAATGTCATGTCTGAATGGGCTGTTAGAAATTGAGAACTGGTTCAGGGAGGCAGATCATTGAAGGAATGTGCCTTTGGAGGGTTATCTTCTTTTATACCTCTGTGCTTTCTGGACAACTTTGCAATACCACACATTCCTTACCATGATGCTGTACCTCATCACAGGCAGAAGTGATGGACTTAAATCTCCCAACATGTAAGTCAAAATAAGTTTTTGTTTATTTTGAGGCAAGGTCTCTCTACATAATAGAATTCACTATGAAGAGCAAGCTGGCCTCGAAGCCACCGCCTGCTCTTCCTCTCAAGTTGTTGAGATTAATGGCATCCACCACTGTGCCCAGCCAAAATAAGTTTTTTATCCTTTAAATTTATTTAGAGCATTTTGGTACTGTGATGAAAAGTGACTGACACAATGTGTGCACCTCTTTCTTTTTTATATTCCTCCCTTTTAAAAACACCAGTTTCCACTTCCCAGTAAAATAAAATTTCCCTGTAAATCACCCTTTTATAATTTTAAGTACTGTTAAAATCCATGTGCATTATTCATTTATTTGAAGGTCTGAAGAATTTTGAAATGAAACCATCTTTTTTGTATTATTGTTATTAGTACTCCTTAAATTTTAGCATAAATAAGAATCACCTGGCTTGCTAACACATTCATACTACATAGACATCTCTAAAACATATGCCAGGAACCACATGTTTTCTTGAGTGAACTACAAATTATTTAAATCCTCATAGTTACAGATTAAAATGCACTTTAGATGTTGTTTTTCAGTAATTATAACATTTTTATTTATAAAACAATTAACTAATTAAACTACTAATTAAACAATTAAATTTTCTAGTACTTTTTTAAACATATGGTACTACACAAAACATTTTCCTCTATGAAGTGGGACTAAACAAAATTTACATAACTATCTTGGTTCACTCCTTTTTCCCTGGGCTGCACAAATTCTGCAGGCTCTTGTAGGAATTTTTCCCCAGTGGCTGGAATTTACCTAGGTTCATGTTATATCATCTGAAAAGCCTTTGGGTCTATCCTTAAGAGGTATTCTCCATGAACCCCCAGGGCAAGGGCCTGACAGTTTTATTTCTGCTTCTTGGGAGCTTTTATTATTGTCATCTGGTATCCAGTCTTTTGACGCTGATAACAGAAACACTTTATATTCCTCTTTTGCTTGTGGACTGAGGACGCTGTACACTCTAAATGAATGGAAAAGTCTATAGAGTAAGGTAACACACTGCTTTTTTTGTTCATTTCATCATTTTCCTTAGAACAGAACAGCAACAAAGGAACTGAAATGCATGGTCAATGCCTTTCATGTGGGTATTGTATACCTTGATGCAGGTGGATTTTTACAATATCCTCTCTTGGTTTTCTATTTTTCCCCTGCTCTCAAGACACAAGTGTCGTGGATCATTGGTATCATTTGGACGGCCACTTATCTTGCTATGCTAGGAGAAGAATATCACCTTTTCTGGAAAATACTGTGTCATCTTTCTTCACTCTTGATGTTTTCTTTTCCAAATTTGGTGTTAAACCTCTACTTTTCTACTAGTCCCACAGACTTTAGTTTTGTTCTGTAGCAGCAACTCAGCCATAAATGTAGTATTGTAATAATTATCTGGATAAATATGGTGCAGTATGCCAAGATAGGGTCCAAGGACTGAAGGAACAGTTTCTTAGAATTTCTTTCCTTCAGCAGTGTATGTCTCCAGATTGCAGACATAGCCAGTGTCATTCCTGAGTACCATCTGAACAAGTTAACCATATTTTGTTATTTTTGCGGGGTCGTATTGTGAATTTTTAAATATTCTTTCCATGGAACCAGTCCCATGTCCAAAGACAGCCATTGCTCTGTTTTGTCTATTGTTCAAAATTTATTCAGGAAATAATCCAACACAGGTTGAATCTTGAAAAGTCTTCCCAAGCATCTGTCCATTTTGACATTATCATTCAAATGCCAGAATGTCTATATTTTCCAAATCTGTGGCAACTCATTGTCTGTGGAAATACAGGGGTATATATCAAAGGTCTTTCAAGCTATCTTTTCTTGTTTGACCCATAAGAATAATTAGGCCAAGGAATTTTTGATGTCCTTTGTGTAACCAGAGACCACTTTAGTGTTTTAGATTGTATTTTGCATTTCCTTGTGGTTTGATCATGATAGACAGTTCATTGCATCTCAATCAATTCATGCCCCCCAAAGGGGATTAGCCAAAGAGAGATCAGAGTCACACTGAGCAGGCAGTGTAGTGACCCCAGCATGACCTTCAGATAGTTCTAATAGTTCTAAAAGTGTCATTTTCAGACTGACAATTATCAGTAGCTTCATTAATGTTGAATCACTAAAGTACCTCCACTTCCTTACAAGTCTAATAATTTCACTGTCTGAATTTTCACCAGAATTGTCAAAAAAATCATCCACATCTTTGATATCACTAGGAATATCTGATAAATTATCATCAAGTACTTTCAGAATGTATCAGTTTCATTGGTTACTCTCCTTTTTACCACTAGAGAACCATGGAATCTCAGTTCAATGACCTAGTGAAAGATAATTCCAGATTCCTTCTCATCCTCTGTCTCCTTTGCTCTGGCTACCTTGTATCATGCAGCACTCTCTCTGCTCCCCACTTTTTCTGTCTAAGATCTCTCCATAGGTGATCACATCCAGTTCCATATATTTAATGTTATCTACAAGCAGATAAATATCAAGTCTACACTGACAACCCAGAACTTTCCCTTGAGCTCCAAGCTTGTCATAAATTATCCCATCACATATCTCCATTTGAAAGACAAACGGGCATGGTAAAGTTAGTGTAGACCATTCTTAACTGTTGACTGGAAGTCCAGTGGTCAGATATAGATGCGCCCCCATATAAAATAATGATAGGACCTGAAAAAGAGTTTGGAGCTGAGATACATTTTTAAATCTAGATTTTAAATCACTTTGAACATCTATTTTTCATTTTTTTTTATCCAAAGGCAGGTGGATAGAAGAGAGAGGGAAGAATGATGTGGGAGAATCTTCGTCCAAGCAGTTATAGGGCAGCTGAAGAGTGACTTTGGGATTAAACAGTTCATTACTTGTGTGAAGTTCTCTGAAACTTTCTACTTGGCAAGATGATGGCAATATTCAAGATGGCATCTGTGCCAACAGCCTGTGTCCTTGAGCAGTTGCTTTGACCTATTATCTACCTGCTTTCTTGTGAAGGGCACATGCTATGAAAAAGAAAGAACCTTTGTTGTTTTTATATTCTTGTTAGTTATTGGAATACAGTTCTTCCTGTCCAGGTTGTTTCAGAGAAATAGCTACATCAAGATGGCCTTTCTCTTTGATTTTAATTCCAAATATCTAGTGGGAAAATTTATGATTGGCTCACCTTGAGTTTGGTGTCCATTAATTGTCCAATCACTAATAACAAGATATAATGCCCATGTTGTTCCTCTGCCAGCATAAGTGAGTGATCATAGTGAGTGGGGCCGACTTCCATAAAAGAGTTTATTGGACGTATAGGTGGCCATAAAATTAGGTCTCTATATAGTGATTTTAGTGACATGCTTTTAACTTGTACATAAAAGACTAGAACTCCACTGTTCTTTCATACTTTATTGACTGCGTATTACATCCTCAGCATTCCTCAAGGCCAGGGCTACAAGTGAATCCAGAGAAAAACATATACAATTAATTATAAAAATTATAAACACACAATAAACAGATTGAAAAAATTAGTGTATAATAATAATGTAAGAAAGTTAATAGTATGTTTCAAAAATATTTTGTAGAGAGAGAAAGAAGACTTGAAGTTAGATAGGTGGAGAAGATCAGGGAGGAGACTGTGGATGGGAGCCATGTCAAAATATATTAAATGTAAAAATATTTTAAATAAAATATTTACAGTATACTTTGAAAATTTTTCTCATTTTAGAGTCAATTCACCAAGCCTCAATAAAATTAAAAAAATAGGTTAAAATGTCTTTGTAGGGATATTAGATTATTTAACGTCTCATAATATATGAACCTTGTTTTCTTTTTTTCTCCAGTGGAAGAATTTTTTTTATTTAAAAGTTTTTTTTTTTAACATACTCATCACTGTTCTCCCTCCCTCCCCTCTTTCCAGTTATCCCCCAGCTTCTCCCCACTCCATCCTCCCATCCATTCCTCAGAGAGGGTAAGAAATGCCCAGGGGGAGTCAATGTAGTCTGGCATATCCAGATGAGGTAGGACCAAGGCCCTCCCCACAGTATCAAGGCTGAGAAAGATGTTCTTCTGTAGAGAATGGGCCCCAGGAAGCCAGTTCATACACCAGGAATAAATTCTGGTCCCACTGCCAGAGGCCCCACGAACTGCACACACCATTCAACTGGCGGAAGGCCTAGTTCAGTCTCATGCAGGCTCTCCAGCTTGCCACAATTGTAAAAGGTGATGTTTCCCTGATTTCTTTTTTCAGCCCTTCTATCATTTGTGTAGAGGAACACTATTGATTTTTTGAGTTCTCTTCTGTCCTGCCACATTGCTGAAGGTGTTTATTAGCTATAGGGGTTCCCCATAGAATCCTTTCTAAATTTGACCACATAATTGGTCATAGATTAAATGTGAATAAAAAAAGTGTAATAACCTCTTGTATCATATTGGTACTCCATGACTTAAAGTTAGAGTATAACTACAACACCAACTACAGAAAGCCAACAAACATTAGAGTATAACTACAACACAAACTACAGAAAGCCAACAAACATTAGAGTATAACTACAACACAAACTACAGAAAGCCAACAAACTCGGGGAAGCTGGAAAACTCTCAACTGAATCACCTCCGGATCAAGGAAGAAATAACAAAGTAAATTAAAGACTTCCTAGAATTCAGTATAAATGAATCCACAACATACCTAAATGTAGCACACACAATGAAAGTAGTACTAAGAGGAAAGTTCACAGCACTAAGTACATACATAATGAATTTGGGGAAATCTCACACAAATGTCTTAGCAGTATACCTGAAAACTCCAGAACAAGAAGAAGTAAAGTCAACCAGAAGGAGTTGGAGACAGGAAATAATAAAACTCAGGGTTGAAATCAATAAAATGGAAAGAAAGAGAACACTACAAAGAATCAATGAAACAAAGAGTTGATTCTTAGAGAAAATCAACAAGATAGACAAACTCTTATCCAAACTAACCAAAAGGCAGAGAGAGACTATCCAGATTAAGAAATCAGAAATGAAAAGGGAGGCATAACAACAGACACCAAAGAAATTCAGAAAATCATTAGGTCATACTTCAAAAGCTGTACTCCACAAAAATTGGAAAACCGAAAAGAAATGAATGGCTTTCCAGATAGGCACCACTTACCAAAATTAAATAAAGACCAGATAAATAACTTAAACAGATCTATAACCCCTAAGAAAATAGAAGCAGTTTTTAAAAGTCTCCCCCCAAAGGCCTAGGGCCAGATGATTTCAGCACAGAATTTTACCAGAATTTTTTAAAAGAACTAATTGTAATATTTCCACACAATAGAAACAGAAGGGACATTTCCCAACTTTTTCTATAAGGCTTATATCCAAACCACACAAGATGCAACAGAGAACCTTGTTTTTTTTTTTCTGAACTTAATCTTTTTTCATTTCTTTTTTTCAGAATTTCACACATGAATGCTATGTTTACATCATTTGCACTCTATTTTTCCAACTTCTTACATGACCAGCTCAGGTGTGTTTTTTTTCTTTTGTAATTATTTCTACCTTCTTTATTTCTCTCACACAAAGAAATCTACTAAGCCCACTTATTGTTTCAGCTGTGTACATAAGTTTAAGGCTACCACTTGGGATTAGTTAATGTATCAAGGACTTGTACCTGAAGAAACCTGATTTTCCCTCTCTCACTAACCATTGGATATTTGTGATACTTTATTTAGCAGTGAGGCCTCATGAAATTTCCCTTATTCACCTTGACATGTTGAATGGTATTACAGTCACAAAGGGCTTGTTAAGAAGACCATTTTTGAGATTTCATGACTGCAGCTCCATGTCATGTCTAGGAAACATTACCTAGACAGTTGTCCTTGTCCATTCTCTTATACTGTTTCCACCCTCTCTTTGATAATGTTTCTTGCACTTCTTTGGTGAAGTGTGACAGCAACACTTACCTGTGGTTATAAGGATACATATTTATAATACAGTTAGAAATTTTATTAGTTTAGGAAGATGGAGATAGTAGCTTCTTCTGTAGGGTCTATAACCTCTTCACCCATGAAAAGATAGGTTTACAGTATCAGGCATGGGTTTCTTCCTGTTGAGCTAGCCTTAAGCCTGGTTAGATAATGGTTGGTTACTTACAAGATAATAGTGCCACTATTGCATCATTGGGAATTGTGGTAGTTTGAAAGACAATGGCCCTCACAGGTTCCTAGTGGCACTAAATAGGAGGTGTGGTCTTTTTGAGGTAGGTATGGGTTTGCTGGATGAAGTAAGTCACTGGGCTGCCTATGAGGTCTCAGAGGATCAAACCAGGCCCAGTGACTCGGAGTACACTTCCTGCTGCCTCTTGATCCAGATGTAGAACTCTCAGCTACTTCTCCAACACCATGTCAGCTTGCATACTACCATGCTTCTTGCCATGATGATAATGGACTAAATCACTGTAAGCCAGGCCAATTGTTTTCTTTCATAAGACTTTCCATAGTCATTTTATCTCTTGACAACAATAAAACTATATGGATCTATTTTTGGGCCAGCCATTGTTATGAAAGGCGAAAACAAGGGGAAGGGTAGAGACTGGGGAAGGGAGGAGGGTAATCCAGAAGTAGAGGAAGGATTAAATAAATATCATACTAATTACGTTTTACAAAGCTATAGGAAAACGTGCTTACAAATTTACCTAGAAGTATATAGGCATTATATATTTATGTACTGTATATATGCACACAGAGTTTAAGTATATATGCACACAGAGTTTAGACTACATGGGATAACTCCAGGAGCATTAGACCATCTTAGAAAAAGAGTTTGAAACATTCTTTGAAGTTTTTTGATCCAGGAGGTGGGATCAAACAAGAGAGAGACTCTCCAAATAATATAGGTTAATGCCATTTTCCTTGCTAACCTTCCAGATCTTTAAGGTAGACTCTCTTGCTGAAGAGAACAATACTTTGGATACATGCCTTATAGGAATCAGTCTGAAGCTGCTCTGAAAGAAATTTCCTCAAGAACTAGCTCTTCATACCAGAAGGTGCTGTATATGCTGCCAAGAAAGAAAAGTATTAGTGTAATATTTTAATCCTTAATAAGTATATAAAAACAGAGAGAATAGCTACAGACTGTCAAATACATTAATATAACTAAAGTGTTCTATGTGATAGTAATATAGAAGGAAGTCAGATAGTCCCAAGGACAACAAACTTCATCTGTAAAAGTTGGAGATTCTCACTAAAGAACAGTTCTAATTTAATTGGCTTTACAAAAAATTTAAAAGATGGAACAAAAATCTGACAAATAGCAACATTTAGATGTCTCTGCCATAAAAAACTACACAGTATATAGTGGTTTGAAACAAAAGGCCCCCAAAGGGAGTGGCACTATTAGGAGGTGCGGCTTTGTTGGAGAAGGTGTGCCCTTGTTAGAGGAGGTGTGCACTGTGGAGGCAGGCTTTGAAGTAACATGTATGTAAATGTGTGAGTATATTTTAGAGGCAATACAATAGTATGTTATAACTTTCAATAAAATTTAACACATATGATCTCACTGTGACTCCAGATGTCTTAATTTTGTCTTAATTCATGCAGTGTTGATTAGTCCTTTTCAATGAGAAGAAGCTTTTAGTAGCAGGATAGGCTAGAGTGAGGATGAGAAAAATATGGACACTGTAGTTCAATTATCTCTATAAACTCTAACAGGTAGCATTAGCTCCAGATGGATACCACTTTACAGTACAGTGTGTTCTCATTTTATTGAAGCTCTCAGAAACCATTCAGTGTGTTTTTTGTGGGCTAGTAACAATACTTCAGGGCTTTTACAAATTATTCCTTTTATTTTTTAATAGAGACTTCATATTCTCCAGTAAAATAAAGATCAAGATTTTCAGAGATCCAAATACCTTTCCATGCAATTCATTTATCCAAATGTGGGAAACACAATGATGGCTCTTGGAAATGCTAATGTCCTAACTTTGGGAATTGCTCTATGTTATATTTCATGGTTAAAGGTTCATTGCCAATATGATGGAGATTGTGATATGGAGAAAATTATCTTCGGTTCTTCAGACAGGAGCAAGGAAATCACAAAGCTTGATAAGGGAAAAGGAAGGACAGAGTCACAGAAGACACTGAGACATTGGAAGCAATGAAGGGGATGTGATAGTAGAAGCTATGACATGGTGGGAGACTGCATCACTGCCTTGTAGATAGAAGATGGAAGCTACAAAGCAAGGAATGTTGAGGGAAGGCAAGAAAAAAATGAATCTTTGAAGGAAGCATGACTAGCCAACACCCTAATTTCAGCCCACTGAAACATTGTGAAGCTCTGTTCCCTAAAACAGATGTTGTTTTTAAGGGACTGCATGTGTTTCAGAAGTCACAACAGACTAATAGATTGATGGAACAGATGTCCCACCATTTCTGCTATAAACATAAGTGGATGATAGTAGCTGGGTATATGTCACGCTTCTGAGTGCTTGTTACTGTCCTTGCACTCTTATGGTTTCTCTACTACACCTTTGTCCCCTTCGCTTTGGAAACCTTTAGAAGTCTCATACTTGCCTACTCTTTATTAAACCAGGTCCCAGTCAGAGCTGAAGTTACGTGGTTAGTACAGAGTTCAAATCTATATCCCAATTCATTTTTGGTTATTTATAGAATTTTACCTGAAATTGAAAAGATGAAACCAAATTTGAAAAAAATTTGTGAATTCTGATATCTTTGAAGTTTCCAAACTTCTGGTTCTGGGGCCATTCATTATGAGTGTTAAAGGAAGATTAGAAAAGTATGTCCTGTATCTTCCCTCCCCTTCCCTTCCTTCTGCCCTTCCCTTTATTTTCCTTTCTCCTTTATTTTCCTTTTCTCTTTCCTCCTCTTCCTTTTTAACTTTCCATTCTAGATGTTGAAACTGGGATATTAATCTCAGAGTATTTTGAAATCAGGAAGTGTTAACATTTTGGCAGTCCACAAGTGATGTTCTATGTCTGGAGAATTTTATATGGTGCGTCCTATTACAAAGTGCTAGGCCTACTTTGGGAAATATTCTGGTCAAAGAGATGCAGTTATCCTGGGTAAAACTATTCTGATGCTGTCAACAACTTTATGGACAGGTTGAACAGTGTATTCTTATCAAAAATGAGAAGTTAAGAAACTATGAATTAGATAAGGAGGTCTCTGATTAAAGACACTTTTTGAGTGTTGCCTTGAAAAATAATATTTGTGTGAAGATGACTGAAAGTTGTATTATAGTCAAGGTGGTTAATTTAACAAAAAAATATAAAATAGTCTGAAATGGCATGATCCAGTGACTACTGTTGCCAGCTCTATAAAGTAAACTAATGTCCCTTATGCTGGGAATGCTGGCAAATACTTGTAATCCCAGTACTTGGGAGACTGAAGCAGGGCAGTCATGAATTCAAGACTATCTTAAACTATATAGCAAGACTCTTGATAAAAAAGTACTACTAAATGAACCAACTAAATAACAACAAAAGAGAACTATACACACCCACATCCCACACAAAAGAACTATGATGATGATGATTACAATGATAAAAATGCTGAATTTTATCTTCAGATATTTTCTACTGGGTTTTATGCAGATTCTTTTGCAGAATTGCCCAGAGCTGTTCCCTATTTCAGTAATGCATCCCAAGAGATCAGCTCCCAAGGTTGCAAATAGAATGCCTCTAGAGTAGTGGGACTTTAGGAAACTTTTTTTTATTTGAGAATCTTTAGGATTAAATTTCTATATATCTGAGGGAACTAAAATTCATACATGGGCCAAGGGTTATACACTCTATGTTTTTCCAGCTCCAGTTTTCTAGCTCTGTAGTTGGAAGTTTCTGTCCTACCCTAGTCCTGAGGTTTAGACCAGCAGTCTCAAATAATAACACAAAGTCTTTTTTTTTTTAAATTACAAGCTGATTGATATATGGCTCAAGCTTATTACTTGCTAACTCTTATACTTTAAGTTAACCATTATTTCTATTTATGTTTATCTATATAGCTTGATACCTTTTCTCAGAGCAGCATTTTCATCCTGCTCCTTCTGCATCTTAATGTCATCTGCTTTCTGCTTTTTCACTTCTCAGAATTCTCCTAGTCTGGTTGTCCCACCTCTACTTTATGTCTAGCTATTTGACCAATCAGCATTTTATTGAGCCAGTATTAAGCCAATAACAAATATTTATGGTTTACAAAAGCATAATCCTACCACATTTCCCCCTTTTTACTTTTTAAAACATGACCAATTTAATTTTCATTGTATAGCTTTTCTCCTTACCATTATCTATAACAACTTGTAACCAACATTGTAAACAAAGACAAACATCCATAGTTCATTTTGGGGGAAAGTGGGCATAGTTCCCTAGATTAAGGGTGCTGGTAATCTGATGGGGATCCTGAGAAAATTTATGATTATGGTCAAGTCCTGACTGGAGTATTCTGTAAAGCTGGGTCATCTCAATCAGTCTCCTTTAACCTGTTCTGGATCTCAGAGGAAACTGCAACAGAGGTACTCTGAAATGTTGGATTATCTGGACCATTTGTTTACATCTGAGGTTTTTCAGGGCATCTTCCTCAATCAAACCTGGCTTTCCTTAATCCAGAGTAAATCCATAACTTCTCATTTTTGTGGAAATAAGAAGAAAACCTGTTCTCCAAAGAAGCATCTTTTGACTTCAATTTTCAAGTCAAAGCATTTACAAAATATATAGTTTGGATTAATCCAGTAGCATTTATAACCACATGTCTCTTAGCAGCTTTTGTTCCCTCCTCTGCAGTAAAAAAAAAAATTAAAGATAATATAACATACAATATCCAGACACTGTATTTTCCATCTTTACATATATGTGTATATAAATTAATTTTTAAAGGACTTTCTTTATTCTTTTTCTCTCCCAAGACTACATTATTTTTAAATACTCTTTAAACCATTTAGAGTTTTTTTTCTGAGTTTGTTGTTACTGTTTATATCTTTTTCTGACCACACTGTTAATCTGCTAAGGGTGGCTAGGATTAAAAGTCTGGATATGGGGTCTTGGTAGAGGTACTCAGAGAAACCATGTTTACAACTCCAACAACTCCAACTCTGAGGAATTTTAGGGTCTACACTGCTACCAAGTAGAGAACAGCAACCCATTGCTCATAAACAGCATTTAAGTTTTCAGCAACAGGTTCTATTAAAAGAGCCTCAAGGTTTTTGCCACTAAGGCTGAGGCAGGAATCCTCTCTTACAGGAGCCATGCGTGTCTGTTCTCCACCAGCAAAAACAGTCCTCCCAAGAAATTGTGGCTACCAAGAAGCTATTTTTCTTCTGTTCTCTTTTTGTCTGTATAAACAGAAACCTTATCTGTTATATGCAGCTCATGCTTGTACTGAGGTTCTCATGAGACTTTGGGAATTTGCCTTGTTTCAGCTTAAGCTGTATGTCCCAAGCCCACCATGTTGTAACTCAAGCCAGAATGCCACTCTGTACCATGACCCATTTGAGAGACACAATTAGGAAGCTGGGAAGCTGTTTTTGGCTGTGTTTCTTTGTTCTAGAACTCTTCTAAAGATTTCTTGGGCTTTATGTAGCTATATGTGTGCCACATTGGAATGCCATTTGTGGTAACAAATTTCTAGCTTGGCCTAGCCCTCAGGTCTGGACCCATAGTCTCACAGCTGCTTAGTCCCAAATGAACACACAGAGATTTATATTAATTATAAACTGTTTGGTCTATGGCTCAGGATTATTACTTTCTAACTCTTATGCTTTAAGTTAGCCTATTATTCCTATTTATGTTTAGCCATGTAGCTTTCCTTGGAGCAGCATTCTCATCCTATTTCCTTTGCATCTAGATGTTGTCTGTTCTCTGCTCTTCCACTTCCCAGAATTCTCCTAGTCTGGTTTTCTCATCTCTACTTCTTGTCTAGCTACTTGATTAATCAGAATTTTATTAAACCAATTTTTATAATGACAGATATTTACAGTGTACAAAAGCATAATTATACAGCATAGCTCCTTTGTTGTATATGGCTTATATACAAATTCATTGGGAGGCTTGTTGCAATACAAAGAAAAATTCCACAAGGTACATCTGAGGATCCTAGCACATTCCTTGAGTAAATAATTAGCAGAGCTATTTACCATGGTAATGCACTTTCCTGGGCAGTGACATTTAACGTATCCCAAAACTAAAAATATATATTCTTATTCTGCTTGTGACCCAAGATTACAGGGAAGGAAACTTATTTATTTATTTATTTTAATTAAGAAAAATTTAAATTTATTTTACATACAAATCACAGATCCTTTCATCCCTTCTCCTGATCACCCCCAGCCTTTCCTCTAACCCCTCCACAATCCCCTCTGAAAACATAAGGCCTCCCATTGGGGAGTCAGGAAAGCCTGATATATTCAAATGAGGCAGGTCCAAGCCCCTTCATGTTGCATCAAGACTGTGCAAGGTGTCCTACCATAGGGAATGGGCTCCAAAAAGCCAGCTCATACACCACAGAGAGATCTTGATCCCACTGTCATGGGCCTCCTACACAGACCAAGTCACACAACTGTCTCCCATATGCAGATAGTCTAGTCCAGACTCATGCAGGCTCCACAGCTATTGCTCTAAAGTTTGTGAATTTCCACTAGCTTGCTTCAGTTATCTCTGTGGATTTCCCCTTCATGATCTTGAACCCCTTTGCTCATACAATCTCTCTTTCCTCTCTTTGACTGGACTTCCAGAGCTTGGCTGTGGATCTCTGCATCTGCTTTCATCTGTTAATGCATGAAAGCTCTATGATGACAGCTCTATTCACTAATCTGATTATTGGAGTAGACCAGCTCAGGTACCCTCTTCACTATTGGTAGTAGTCAAGCTAGGATTATCCTTGTGTGTTCCTGGGAACGTCCCTACACCAGGTTTCTCTTTAACTCGATGATGTCTCTATAATGATATCTTTTATTTCTCTCCCATTTCATCCCTTTCCAGCTCAACTATTCCATTCTCTTATGTTCTTACCCTCATTTTCTACCCTCTGCTATCCCTCTATCCCCAGTTTACTCAGAAGATCTTACCTATTTTGGAAGGGAACTTGTAACCCTTTATAAAAAGTTGTGAGGCCAGACCATCCTTTGTAGACCTGGATAATTGTAAAACATTTCCTACTCTTTAGTTGGACATAAAGCTATTTATCTTTGGACTTGGTTAATTGATTAATTGCTATTTTGGACCAAAATAATGAACAATTTTAGTTAGCAGAACCTTGAGTCTTGTATCATAAATTGAGATTAGAAGTTTATGCAGAGGGTTAACTGTTTGAGGAATTTGTGAGGAATGTTAGTTTTTGGTATGTGTTATCAGCCAGTCCTGGCAGGAGAGACTGGCATAGTATTTTAGGTTGCTGTTGTGCCTAGTAACCTTCTTTAAAACACTTGCAACTCTGTCCTTCTGTATTATCTGTAAAGTTTTAACTTACAATCCATTTACTCAGTCTAGTTTGAACATGCTCTGAGGTTATAAATGAGCTAATTGTGTATAGCTTGTCTTAGACTTGGGAGAAATTTTTTGTTATCTTCCTGCTCACCCACATATATATCTGTCCATAAGATTGCAATGTAATTATGACATTACATATACATATTACGTGAGATTACACAGTACAGTACAGGTATTAGGGAGATACCATAGTTGTTTTACACATGTGAAATTACAGACAGAAACAGCAGTTTTCAGAGTCTGTGGTCCCATAAGCCTTGCTTGAATGAGGTTCCTTCATCAGAGAATTATTCGTTTGGTGGGTTGACTTTTGAATTTTCAGTTGCCATCTTCTTTATTTACAATATGGCTAAGATAGCCTGCAACATTTTATGATGCTTTTTCTGAACATCTTGAACATCACATTCCTAAGCTGTCTTCTCAAAATAGTATTTTACTTTTTTGGTAACTCATAAAATCCCTATATCCAAATACTTAATACCACTACTCTAATTTTCCTAGGTCAATGGGGACTCCTGGGCTCCTTGGGTCTTTGAATTTACAGTGTAGAGTCATGTGCTCTAACACAGTAGTGGTTTGTTTGTTTGCTGTAACATTTACAATTTTATACATAATACTTTAGCCTGAGCTCCTAATAGATAAAGACTTAAAAATAATGCCATTTTTTCATCTTATAAATTAGCAAATACTTCTATATGGATTTTTATGTGGAACATATTCATTTTCTCAGACATGGACTTGACTTACTGTATCACCTAGTTCTATTCTGGAGCTTTTAGGAGAACAATGCACTTTATTGTTGGAGTCCTTTAACGTGATTACTATAGTTATAGAGATTGTGGACTCTGATGAGCTGTTTCACATAGCACAACAAGGGCACATTTTAAAACAGAAGAGTGCCTTCATTATTCTACTTCTGTCTTCCTGTAACACATACTAGAGTATAAGAACCATTTTCAGGTTTTGGATCTGGAAGCCCCATCTATCTGGCCTCTGGAAGTCCCTCTTTCAACATGGCATAGAAGCAACTCACTGTACAGTGACATGATCTGTTGAGAACTACTCTGGGTTTTGTAAAAATTACCTTAATTCCTCCCCAAGGCCATGCTTGCTTGACCTAATTGCTTTGAGCAAGGTTCCATCTTTTAAGGCTCTGTCTCACCCTCACCAAACTGAAGACTGAACTTTGGGGTACAAACCACTTCTAAAGTATAGCATCAAAGAATAAGATTTCAGCCCTGAACACATTGTAGCTTGGATTTATTAAATGATGCATTATCTTGAGTTCTATATTTTGGGGGAAGTATCCATCTTACACATCAGTGGTCCATGAAAGAAAACCAAACATCAGTTGCTGATGTAATATTCTCCTGTGAGGTAGAAGCAAGATTCTCCTAATGGTTCTATCTCTTGAGGGACACATGCTTAATGATTAAACCTAATGAATTTCCAGGTTTTGTGATTTTTTTTGCACTTTATTCAGATGACCTAGGGAATTAATGCTTATGCATTTTTAGTTCCATGGAATGGGCTCATACTTAGATATTATTGGTATGTGCATCTCTTTTAAAATTATTTAATGAATACTGTTTTGTTTACCATTGTTTTCTTCTGCCTTGGTTGGGACTCTGTCTGTAACTTGACACATATATTCCAGCTCTGAATTTTCCTTTGCTTAGTCTTAGATTTCTGATGTTACCATAAATTAACAGTAGCTTGGTAGGCAAGTAGAATTTTCCAGTTGAGTGATCATAGGTCTGTGAATGAGACCAATGAGTACTGTGGGATAATGCTCTTGTACACTGTAAAGATTTGTCATTTGGATTGGTATAATAAAAAGTTGACAGGCTGGTAGTTGGGCAGGAAGTTAGGTGGGAAAGCCAAACTGAGAATGCTGGGAAGGAGAAGGGTAGGTCAGGAAGCACCAATCAGAGGCAGAGGAAGAAAGATGAGGATGCTGTACTGAGAAAAGGTACCAAGTCATGAGGCTGAACACAGACAAGAATTATGGATTAGTTTAAGTGTAAGAGCTAGTTAATAATAAGCCTGAGCTACTGCCCAATCATTTATAAGTAATATTAAGCCTCCAAGTGATTATTTTAAAAGTGACTGTTACACTGGATGGGCCAGAAAAGCTTCCTTCTACAACTGAGGAATCTGTTCTTTGTGTAAACATCTTTTCAAGAAATCTCTCTTTCTTTCTCTTTTCCTTCCTCTATCTCTCCCACCTCTCCTTTCTCCCTCTTCTCATATTTAAACATACAGATACAGACAGATGGACAGATGGACACACACAGAGACAGACAGAAAGACAGACACACACAATCTTATTATGTAGCCCTGGTGGTGTGGTACTTACTGGGTATATCAAGATGATCTTGAATTTACAGAGGTATACCTGTTTCCGCTTCCAGAGTGCTAGAATTAAAGGTGTGTACCATTCAGTCTTTAAGAAGTCTCTTTAAGAATAAATTTATTCCCAATTTTCTGTCTTTTCCAGTGAAGGGTTGTATTTTGTTCACCAGTGGCATCATTTAATCATGTGGCTTACTTTGGAATGGAATGTTGATATATAGTTCCTTGCAGGATCTCATGATTGTGGGCATTCTGAGATCCTCATGTTCTAGATTAGGGTTCTATGATCTAGGTCCCAAAGGAAGACCTGAATGGAAGATATAACCAACCAGTGATGTGTACTGAATCAAGAAGTAAATTATTGTTGTAAACTACTGAGTTTGGGGAGTTCCTTGTTATTGCAGCAAATGTTAGCATAACTGTTATGTAGCACCTTTTGAATATGTAGTTATATAGTTGTTATATTTATCTTTTATGCTATATCACATATTTATATGCATATAGCAATATTTAAGTTATATAAGATATTTTGAATATTAATATGTAAGTATATTTTATATAACTTAAAGTATAGTTTTTATGTTTAAATTATGATTATAAAAGTTTATAGCTGAGTTTTTATCTTGATTTTTTAGTATTCATCTATTTATCTATCTATCTATTTATTTATCTAATTATTTTTGCTGTGCATTACCTGCATGAATGTCTGTGTACCACACACATGCCTTGCACCTAAAAAGTCCAGAAATAATTGTCAGCTTTTCTGGGACTGGAGTCACAGTTAGTTGTGAGTGACCATGTGGGTGCTGGATATCAAACCCTGGACTTGTGGAAGGTCAACCAGTGCTCCTAACTTCTGAGCTAGCTCTCCAGTCCTAAGTCTTTTTTAAAGGCCTATTTATTTTTATTTTATCTGTGTGAGAGTTTTGCCTGTAGGTATGTCCATATATCATTCACATGCCTGGTGACCAAAGAGGCCAGAAGAGGTGTCAAATTCCTCAGGATTGGAGTAACAGGTAGTGTGAGTTACCATCTCTGTGTTAGCAACCAAGCCTGGGTCTTCTTCAAGCACACCAAGTATTCTTAGCTACTGTGCCATCCTTCCAGCTACCCAGTCTTTGCTTTTATGCTACACTTGCAGACATTGTTATGATTTCTTTGATACCAAGTGTTTAAGTAAGAAAAGTTTCCCTCTGTCAATCCTGTTATATTAACCCAAGGACATAATTCTAGAAATTCAGTCATATGGGCAAGGACACTCTCTCTAGTTTATAATTTTAATTATAACTTAAGAACAAGTGAAGATAACATCTAGTCAAAATGACATTATGTAGCAAATGGATAGAGTGTCCTGAACTATCAAAAATGAAAACAAGTGAAGATATAATCTAGAAGTTAGGAAATATTTAAAGATTTCAAAGTGAACTTCATACTTTCATAGCATACATATTTTAAAAATTAATTATTATGTGTGCATAAGAGGGGAATGTGTGCCATGATGTATCTGTGTGTGTATATGTAGGTCAGAGGACAACTTTATCAATTTGATTCTCTCTTTCCACTTTTACATGGGTTCCAGGAATTGAGGTCTGCTCACCAGGCTTGTATGGCAGGGACTTTTATCCATAGAGCTTCATCTGTGGCTCTCATATCACACTGTTGTTTTAACATTACATCTCATAGACAGACCTAAGAAAAATATACCAGGTGCTAAAAGTACTTCAAAATACCATTTTGTCCACAACTTTGCACACAAGGTTATTTTATGTGGAAAAAGAGGCACAAGTTGGTTAATGTTCTGACTTTGTGCTTAGAAATTCGAATTCTCTCTGTGGTAGTACAAATATGAGTTTTAGTAGGCTAATCTCTGAGGAATCAGATATGCCTAGGGAAAATAATCTACAGGGAAACTGAAGCTGAGGACCATATGATTCACATTATTAGTACTTTCCATGTAATAATTCTACACATTGTTATCATTAGCAGCCCTGTTTCAATCACCAATATCAGCAAGTTCAGGAGAGATCATTTCTGAATTGTCTTTTGGAGACTGTGATCAAGAGGAAATAGTACAAGTCTGCCTTTTCCTTTAGTGTTGCTTCTGACGTTTTAAAATAGACTCATTTTCTGTGGTTTCATGTGACCTGTCACATGTGTCACTGGACGGCAAGGAGGCCTGTCTCTCATTAGCACTTCCGCTAGTACTTGAGAAACATTCTGTAAGGAAAAAAAAAAGACTCCAGTCTTCCTTCCTTGAATTTGAATTTGAAAGCATTTGACCTTTCTTCTCTCTCTCTCTCTCTCTCTCTCTCTCTCTCTCTCTCTCTCTTTCTCCTCCCTCTCTCAGAATTTTGAACACCATCTCTAAGTTTAGATGCATGCTCCCCACAGATGATACAATGAACACTCTATCTGACTCAAAACATATTTCTCTTTGATCCTAAAAATGTTTTTTGATTAAAAAATTGGCTATCCATTATGTTTAGGGTGAGATAGGATTTAGCTGCATGTGGGAGGGGAAAGAGATCTATGAAAGGCAGAGCAGAAGAAAAGGTCTGAGATGAATCTGTTACTTGAAAGAATTGTATTTTACTTTTGAGGAACATTTATTAACTGTACATATACTGTAGTTGATCAGATCATGCTGTGTGCATATTTGGAAATAGCATCTTGAAATCCATTACTCATTTTTTACTTTATTTTGTAAATGATGATGTTGATTGTTATTTACACTCCAACAGCAGTTTCCCCTCGCTTTTCTCCTTGCAGTCCCACACCAATACCTCCACTTCGCCCCACCCCCATATCCATTTCTGTTTCTATTCAGAAAAGTACAGGCTTCCCATGGATATCAACCAAACATGACAGTAAGACTACGCTACAACCCTGAGATTAAGGCTGAACAAGGCAATCCAGGATGAAGAACAGGGACCTAAAAGCCAGCAAAAGAGTCAGAGACAGCCCCTGCTCCCACTGTTAGGAGTCACACAAGATGACCAAGGCACACAATGTAACATATATGCAGAGGGCCTAGGTCAGTCCCATGCAGGCTCTCTGGTTGTCAGTTCAGTATCTCTGAGCTCCTATGAGCCCAGGTTAGTTGATTCTGAGGGTTTTCTTGGTGTCCTTGACCCTTCTGGCTCCTACAGTCCTTCCCTTTTTCCTCAGGATTCCCTGAGCTCTGCTTACTGTTTGGCTGTGAATCTCTGTATCTCTTTCCATCAGTTTCTGGATGAAGCCTCAATAGTCATTGGTGTAGGTACCAATCTAAGAGTATTGCACAATATCATGAGGAATCATTTGACATTTTTTTTTGCCAGTCATGTTTGGTTTTATACTAAGTCTCTGGGCTGTCCATCCTGTGGGTCTTGGTCCTCCAGACAATGTCACAGGTGAGATCCTTCTTGTGGCATGAGTCTCAAGCTTGCTAGGCATTGGTTGGCCATTCTCACAATTTCTGTGCCACCTTTACCCAGCATATTTGTAGGGAGAACAAATTGTAGGTTGAAGGTTATGTGACTGGGGTTGTGTCCTAATCCCTCTACTAAAAGTCTTGTCTGATTACAGGAGATGACCAGTTCGGGCTCCATATTCCCCTTGGCTAGAAGTCTTAGCTAGGGTCACTCTTGTAGATTATTGGGAGTTTCCATTACACTATGTTTCTATGTTGTCCCTTGAGGTGCTCCCCACCTCAATTATAGTTATCTCTTTGAATACTCCCTTCCTCTATCCTCCCCCACCTGATCCCTCTATTCTCATTCCCTACCCTCCCTCTACCTGTGATATCTATTCTATTTCCCCTTCATAGAGAAATTCATGCATCCCCCACCTTGAGCCGTCCTTGTTACTTAGCTTCTCTGGGTCTGTGGATTGTAGCATGGTTATTCTTTACCTGACAGCTAATATTGACTTACTCTTTCTCTTTTCTTCCATCCTCAACAATGGCCCTTACCTTGTCTTAGTTTGACTTTCTATTGCCGTGATGAAACACCATGATCAAACACAAACACAGGAAAGGGTTTATTTGGCTTATCATTCTATATCGATTATCATCATTAAAGGAAGTTAGGGTAAGAACTCAAATAGGGCAGGAACCAGGTGTCAGAACCTGATGCAGAGGGCATGGAAGGGTACTGCTTACTAGCTTGCTTCCCATTACTTTCTTAACCTGCTGTTTTATAAACCCAGGACCACCAGCCCAGGGAGAGTCCCATGCACAATGGACCAGGACCTCCCCAATCAATCACTCCTTAAGACAATGCCTTACAGCTGGGCCTCATGAAGGCATATTTTAAATTGAGGCTCCCTCCTTTCTGATAACTTTAGCTTGTGTCAAGTTGACATAAAACTAGCCAGAACAGCATTCATTGGTGACTCTCTACTAGGGTGAGTTTCACCCATTTGGGGTGAGATAGTTATTACCATACAACTTATGGAGAGACAGCCATTCTAGAGGAGGCGTTAAAAGATACTTTAGCTGTGAAAGTCACCATTACTCTCATGCTTATCAACCTAGGCATAGTGATGCGACCCTGCAAGCTCACTGCTTGGAAGGCTTAGTTCGGAGGATAAAGAATGAAGAGATCTCAGGCTACATAGTGAATCTCCTGAGACTCATTATAAACAAAAGAATGAGAATAATGAGAAGTCAACCTGGTTTACTATTCTGGCCCTTCGCTTTCCAGTGAGGTGAACATATCACATTTCCTGCTGCAGTATATGATGACATAGCAGAAACAGATGAGTCATTCTTATTTTTGTCTTTGAAAGTGTAGTCAGTGAAAGGAGAGGAAATTAAGTGACTAACCTATATGCTTGGAAGATATTGTAAGAGAACATTTATGGGTTGTCCATAGGAGGTGAGTAGTGCCAGACAACAGGAGAAGAAGCCATTTGCTGAGAGTCAATGGGAGACATGGTGGGATTGGGATAGACCATGGGCAAGGAAAAGAGAGAGCATGGGTGGTCACTAAGGGTCCTACCTGAGTGAACAGCTAAAGCATAGCACAGTAGGTTATGTACTTGGCCTAGGTGCTTATCAACAGATGGACGAATCCAGATGTGCTGTATATACACAGTGGAGTGTTGTCTAGTTACAGGAAGAACAGAATTATGTGACATTTCAGGAAAAATTCTGGCACATGTTAAGTGAAGTAAGTTGAAGTCAGAAGGATAAATATTGCTTTTTTCATATATGAAATTAGAAATGAAAGTGAAAGGGAGAGGGGGTCAGGAACCAGAGAAGGCAGAATTGATATACTAAGAACATGCAGCAAACAACAGCACCTGAACAATCAATAAAAATAAATTTCAAGAGAAAATCTGTAAGGATTTTTCCATTGTTCTAAGTTGTCAAAATATTACTTGTCAATGGAGAGAGGTCCAGGTGACTGACTACTGCAAGTCCTAGTTGTTGGAACTTTTCTGTTCAATAAAAGCTTCTGGATTTTTTGGCTTAGCCTCTGGGATGAAGTGTACTTATAAAATCTAATCAAGCATTTCCCCAGGTCCATGTGTTCAGAGAGGCTGGACTTGAACATGTTGATGGAAATAGCATTATTATGGGAACAGAATAAAAATGAAAATCCTCCACTTCCTCCTAATGATTATCCTGGTGCCGAGCACAGTAAACCACAATAGAGCCTTTATTAGGAGGAGCTGAAACACAGGGCTGTCCTGGATAGAACAGCTGTATAAGGAAAGGATTACAGGCTGTGAGCCCATGCAATGATCAAAAGTGGGGCAAGATTTTACTGTTTGGGCAGAAATCCTAAGGAAGAAGAGTGGAAGGCAGGGCTGGATGGGTTAGACAAAGATCTTTGAAATTTATCTGCCAAAAAAGTGAGGCAATATTCATCATTCTGGAGTCAAAGAATGGCTTAGGAGAGCCAATGGGACAGCAGTGTTGGCATCATATTTGTAGTAACTGGCTCTAGAGGAGGAAAGTGGAAGGCCGAGCTGAGAATTCCTTTATGGAGAACAAAAAGAAAGCCTGGGTAAATTTTCTGAAAGGCTAGTGACCTTTGTAATGGAAAGTGTAAAAGTGAGATATGGAGAATGGCTTGGGGATTTGAAACAGTAGACAGGTAATGGCATAGATATATCCTATCAGACAAGGAAATGAGAATACTACCTACAGACTGTGTGTAAGAAGAACCAGGCTTGATCACACCACAAGTCCTCACTCACCCATCAGAGATGAGTACTGTAGACCTAAGTAATTACAAACCATTGGACTTGACTCTGCTGTTAGTCTTCTCTAGTAGAAATGGATTGCTGTTTAGTGTAATTTGTCATTCTCTGTTCAAATTATTTTGGGAGGTGGTTTGTTATCTACAATATTATCTCTTTAATATGGGAAATTAATTTATATAAGCAACATGACAGATGGTGGCCAGATAAGCATTAAAGTTTGAGATGAATGTGAGAAAACTATGTGCAGGATAAATTCTGTCCTCACAAGATGTGAACAGATACTTCTTGAGATGGCTATCTCATATGGTACCCTCATAAAAACTGCTAGGGTGGTATTGAATGTATTCCTCTCTCTATTCTCTGTGGTCTGGGGAGAAGTAGAAGTATGTGTATCTTTAATCATGGATATTGTAGTCCTTCTTCCCATTTGCCCTGGGGTTCTGGTAAAGATTCCTATGCTTAGATTAGTTTCTGGATTGAATGTGTTTCAGGACACTGTTCTTTGTTCTAAGTGAATGGTGTGGCCCATGAACTATAACTCAGAAACTCTGCATCTAGGCCAATCAGTGATATCAGTAGAAAAGAGCATATACCATAGCAGGGGTCAAGACTTTCACAGGGGCCAGAAGTGAGGAGCCTAAAGTGTGTGATGCTTCATATTGTGTTATCTTGGTTGGAATGAACTTCTTCTAAGAAGACGGAGAGGGAGAGAGAGGAGAGGGGTGGAGGAATTCAAATTTGACCCAGCAGCCTGTGTTATTTGGCACCTGAAAAAAACACACACATGGACAAATCTCTCTCTCTCTCTCTCTCTCTCTCTCTCTCTCTCTCTCTCTCTCTCTCTCTCTTTCACACACACACAATGTTACTGCTGCTATTTGCTTGGTTTCTTGGGAACTCTGACTAATATACTATGTTTTTGTTTCATTATCTCATTGTTATATAACAAACAATTCTAAGATTTAGTGCCTACAGCCATTTGTTTTGCTCACAAATTTGCAAGTTGTTTAAAATTCCCTGGGCATGGCCTGTTTCTTCTTGATGTGATACAACTCAAGTCTTCAACTGTGAGTGGGATAAAATCCTTCATCTGAGCTGGCCTTTCCTCACATGATATGGCTCTATTTGTATATTGAATGCCTTCCTTCTCCCTCCAGGTTCATATGTTGAAGTCTTGGTCTATAGCTTGTGGAGTGGTCGGATAGTTAGAAAATATGGCATAGCAGAAGGAAATTAGGTCCTTGGCTGCTGCATGGCTTCACAGGGAAATTGAAATCCTGTCCCCATCTTTTTGCTCCTCTTTGTTTTGGTCACTGTGTGGTGGGCAGATTTCTCTGCCATATGTTTCCACTCTGATGTGCTGCCTCACCACCACCCAAGTGCAACAGGCTGCACAGACCATGAACTTCTTAAACTGTGAGCCAAAGCCAGTCTTTCCTCTTTTTCTGTTAAGTCTAATATTTTGTTATAGCAGCTGAAAACTGTCTTACACAATTGGGCCACTGGGTATGTCCAGAGCTGCTGGTAAAGAGCTGAGCCTGTTTTCTAACATGTACCCCCTTTCATGGGTTGCTTGGGTTTGACCACCCCATAGTTACTATATTCTAAGAGCAAATGACTGAAGAGTAATAATCATGTAGTTGTATCTCCCTGTCTACCCTTGCTTTAGAACTCATACAGCATAAATTTGCCTCAAACACAAGTCCACCTGGATTTCTGGAACTCTTCCGTTTCCAGATGAAATGCACAGTGTTCAGGGGGATGTGGATTTCAGACAAGTAATAAATGGTCTCTTAAGGATTAAGACATCACAGGCAAATTTTGTATTATGCTGAAGGATTAAGACATCATCTTCAATATTCAGAGCATGCTTAAGGAATAAGACATGGAGCTTATTACTAGTTTGACAATTCAAAGCTCTCTTTTCTTTTTGTTCCATTTCTTGTTTCTCATCTAAGCTTACATCATTACTTTAAAAATATTGTGAGCATTTGTATATCAATTTGTAATCTTCCCTATTAACACTAAAGAGGCATCCACACACCACTCAGAAACATGGTCTCTACCTGTGTAAGGAGACTTCACCCAGACTGCACCCTTGAGATTATTAGCTGCTCCATCTGCTCCAACAACTGTTGTTTCTTGGCTTTGTCAAGTTTACAGAATGCTGAAAAAACTGCACCTCTACCCCTTTACCATAGATTTGACTTTATGTGTGTTTCCTGGGGCTGTTGTAACAAATAACCACAACTCAGGCAGCTTAAAACAACAGAGTATTTAACAGTTCTGGAGATGAGTCAAGACATCAATCAGACTTTGCTTCTCTTTTTTAATAATAGATACTAATTCTTTTAGCCTTATTTGTATGTAAGTATGAAATGTGTGTGTTTGTGTTTATGTGTGTGCATGTGTGTGTATTATAGATGCACATGCACACGTGGTTTGTCCACCTTTGTTCATGTGTCTGAAGGCTGGAGGAGTACATTGGGTGTCCTCCTTTACCACTCTCCACCTTATTCCTTTGAGGTGGTGTCTCTTTTTAAACTCAGGGCTTGAAATGTTTGGATAAACTGAGAAGTAGAAAGCCCCATGAACCTCCTGTTTCTCCTCTCTAGAGCACTGGGTTATAGATGCTCTTGATGCCATTCCTAACTTGTATAAAGGGATCCCAGATTAGGTCCTCATGGTTGTGAAACAAGTACTCTTAGCCCCAGAGCCATCTCATCAGACATAGCTTTTAGAGGCTCTAGAGGAGACCTTATAAATCTTTCCCTAGATTTTCATGTCACATTATCTTGAATTTATAGACATGCCACTCCGATCTCTCTTTTTCATCATGTCCTCTTATAAAATAGGGTGTAATTGTCAACTTCACAAGTGAACCTCATACAACGGTTTTATTATCCTACCATCTACATTCCAGTTTTGGTAATAGAGCCAACAATGTCCCCAGAGCACTTTATAATTCTGGGCACAGTTTAGGGGTAGCTATCACATTTGTGAACTAGTCTCTGTGGCCTTAATACAAGTTCCATCCTTTGGATTGCACTGATGTTTTGGAGATAGGTGGAGTCTATGGAGTCTCTAACTTTTTAAATTAACACTCTCCTTACTTTATTGGTTTTTATTTAATTTGATGTTAACAATTTCAACTAGAAGACCATAGAAGTGATGTGTATGTGTATGTATACCTATTGCGAGAGGTATACAGCATGAATCTGTTCCTTACTGATGACATTAACTTGGATCATTTGAGTAAGGCATTGCTCAACTTTACAACTGTTTAGTTATCTGTTTCTTTCAAATGATAAGCATTTTATTTGTAAAATGATTCAAACATCCTGTTTATTTTTCAAATTGCTCCTGGAGGAATTACCACCATTGATGACTACCATGGTGTTTGCACTCAGAGGTTGCAGTCTATAGGTGGCTGCCTCCTTTGGTCTGGGCCTGTAGTGAGGCAGAGAATGCATGGTGAAACAATGTTTCCTTCTTTGTTGTTCTTTCTTTCTGGTGGAGAAGGAAACAGAAAGGGACGGGGAGAGAAGAAGGAAGAAGAGAGACAACAGGGCAGGCCCATCTCTTACAGGTCTAACCTGAGCTATACATTTCCTCCAAGAAGACCTCCTCTCTTAGTAGTCCAATTTATATGAGCTCATCAGTAGAGTAACCCATTGTTGAAGTTGGTCTCAGGTCATGTTTGAGTGATTGGATCCACTAGTTGTGGACAAAGCCTTCAGCATGTGATGACACCTCCTCCCAGCCCCCCCACCCCTGCAGTGTTCTTAACATCCAAAACATAACTTTCAGAATCATATTTATAATGGTTTAGAATTGCTGTGATTATATGGATACAAGTTCATTTGGTTAGAGGAAGCTTTTCAAGCTGTTAAATTTACTTTTATATCCTTGTGACATTCTTTGATAGTGTTTCCTAACACATTGTTATTTTCTGGGCTATTAATTATTTTATGCCTATCTTTTTTTTAATGCTGGCTCAAACTCAGTGCTCATGTTTGTGTGACAGTTACTCTGCCAACTAGCTCTATCTCCAGCCCCTCAGGATTGTCTTTTACCTGCTCTACAGTTAGCCTTGGTTTTTCATAATGGAGACAGTTGCAGCAGACCAAAGTGTATGTACTGACTGACTGGTGCCTGCTCATACCGCAAGGGGATTTTTTGCATTTTGGTCTTTGCAGTGACCAAAATTAGGAAATGCACAAAAGTGAACTTGCTTATAAATTTATGTATAGATATTTTGAATATTCTACTGTACATATTTATTAAGTTTAAACTCATACTTTAAGTTTCATAGCATCAAGTTAATTTTTCTGCTCCCCCATTTGGTATTTGACATGTTCTTCCTTCATAATAAGAACTCTGTTTCCCAACAACAGAGGCATTTTAATTCATTTGCTTAACTCGATTATACATTTAGAATAACTCCAAAGTCATTTCACTTTAAACTACTGCCAAAAGCAAGTGTGCTGCAAAGTGTATAGGGTTTTTGGGTGAAAAAGATATTATTTTTGCACATGGCAGATTTACGAGGAGCGTAAAACAAAACTCAGATTAAAAAAAAAGCAACTCTAATTTTCATTACATTATACATGTCCTGGTTAGACCTGATCCAGTGCTTTTGATTTTGGCATCTAGAGATTTGGAGCTAACACCACTGATATTGGAGCAGGTCTGTACATCATCGCACATGTATATGCATAACACGTTACACAGCCCTTTCCAAGACAGTGTGTGCTCCGCTGGTTTAGAATCTTCAATTATCCAAACATCACTCTAAGTTCTGCTGTATAATACAGATTCCGTTTTAAAAAGTTTGAGGTGAGCTGTTGTTTAGGAGAGATCTGATTGGGGACATGGGATGAGCGGAACTCGTCGGGGGCAGGACATTAAATGAGAAAGGGGGAAGGAGGGTAAAATAGCAGTAAGGATGGCTGAAAAGTCATAAGGAAAATACCCTACAATACATGTAATTCTATGTATAAATATACACCTAGAAATGAAAATTTCTCACCTGTGCTGACAATACTCCTCCCAAGGGCCAAAGACCATCTAACAAAACCCCAACTCTAGGCATGAGAAGCCTCTGTTGACTTTAATGTCAAAGCTGTCCAAGAGACTCTCAGAACACACAGCCCATTGCTCTTGCCCTCAGTTGTCCTCTAGAAGCAGAAGGTAAGTCCCTGCTGCTGAAGATACCATGCACTTCAGGCGCAGGACTCAGAGCTCTTGATTTGAACTCACCTGAATGCCTCCTCCCCGAAGGACTAGCTTTTATGGAACCAGAAGGTAACAGCAGCTTTCCAAATGAGGGAAGCAATCATCAGTCCTACCTGGCCTTGGCATCTATGAAGCACAATGATGACCAGCATGACACAATCATCCAAAGAGTGCCCTTGGGGCACACATACCTTATGAGTAACTAACAGTTCTCAAATTGGTCTTAAGACCTAAATATCAACAAGAAGGAAACCATACCTGGCACTAGAAACCTTGCCAGCTGCTTGGATGAGTGAAGCCATGGATCTTGGAGGAGAACCTATAACTACCACTTCACTTCACAATCCCTTACTTCATTCTAAACATTTGTCTTGTTAGTCACAGATAAGTGTAGTCATCACCTTTCCTCAAGAAAACTTCTTTTGGCAACAGATGGAGACTACTACAGAAAACCACAACCAATCAAAATTTGAGTTGAGGTGCTCAGTCCCAGTAGATGCATCTACAACACTCTCACACCCAAGGCTCAGGGATCATTGAGGAAGGGGAGATAGAACAATTATGAAAGGCAGAGGATCATGGAGTTTTCTATGAGCTCATCCCCTAGTAATGTCAGAAGCTACACCCATAAAGTCTCACCACTATGACTGGACAAACATGAGCTGAACAAAGTCAATAACAATGGACATGCCAAAGTGGACAGGGAAAAGCCCACATGGCCTCAACCCTATACAAAGAACTATGGGCAGCTAAGGAATACTGAGAATGGGTGATAGCCAGGGATGAAGACACAGATTGGTTATCCAGTATCAAATAGTCATTCCTAAAAACATACCATAGGAGTGACATACAGACCTAGGAGGTTATATTTAGAAATGTGTGTGTGTGTGTTAATAATTAATGAAAAGGAGGACATGAATTTGAAAGAGTGTAAAACATGGCTTATGGAAAAGTTTAGGAGGAGGAAGGGTAAGAAATATACTATCTCAAAAAAAAAAAAAAGAATTCTGCCTGAATGTGATGGCACATACCTTTAATCCCAGCATTTATGAGGCAATGCCAGATGGATCTGTCTGAGTTGGATGCCAGCCTGGTCTACATAATGAGTTCCAGGACACCCAGGGCTACACAGTGAGACTCTGTCTCAGAAAAAAGAGAAACTGAGAATTTTCATGGAACATTTTATCTGATTAAATAATCTCTACTGCCAAAGATACATTTTATAAATTGGTATAACTTTAAATGACTGGGTATAGAAAGGTGAGAATATCACCTTGTTTTGAAAATAGGGAAAATGGGTGCCAGAGGGATGGCTGAGACCTTAAAGTGCTTACTGAAGGGCAGAGAAAACTGAGTTCAGGTCCCCTCACCCTTGTACACTTGTAATTCCAGTCAAGGATTGTGGGGGAGGGGTGCTCTCTGACCAGGCAGGATAGTTTAATCAGTGAGCCACAGGCTCTAAGGAGATTTTGTGTTTCCAAAAACAACATGGTGCTAGCAAGATGGTTCTCTTGGCAAAGCATTAGGACCAGAGTTTGAATCCCTAGTGCCCACATAAGTGCCAGTGGGCGTGACATCCCACACATAATTTTAGGATTAAGGAGGCAGTGATGGGGGCTCCCAGGGCAATCTGTCTAGCAAGACTACGTGAATTAGGAAGTTCTGGGACCAGAGAGAGACCCTGGCAGAATATATAAGGTGGAGAGTTATTGAAGGAACCATCAGACTTCACCTCTGTCTTCCACATACACTCACGCATACCTAAACACACACACAAAAATACGTGTATACATATCAGAGTCACATACATGTGTCAAAAATAAAGCATGCTGGACATTCTTGAGGGATTATGCCTGAGGCTGTCCTCTGACCTACACTCACACACATGCACCTACACACTTAGGACCTACACACACACACACACACACACATACACACACACACACCACACACACACACACACACACACACGGACAATGTTCACAAAAATTTAACCTATAATTCAGTCTCTAAGTATGCTCTTTAATTTTCTCTTGAACTCACTTCCTAGCTCCCAGAAGCTGTGTGAGTCTTTGTAACTAGCTCTGCAAGTGTGTTTGCTTAATACATATTTGTGGGTGGAAAGACTAGTCAGTAGCAAACAATGTATGAAGACACACTGGCAAATCTCTTTGATCTGAAACAGTTTAGACGATGGTCAGTTACCATTAAGTTTCTAGTTTGAGTAGACTTCAGTATGGAGCAAAGGTTGTTAAGACTTTGGCCCTCTGGTGGGAAAGTTGTCACCTTCAGAGCTGGTTAGAAATATTGTCGGAGGTACCGGTAATGCTGCCAGCTTATTTTGACATTACATCTAGTGAGATGAAATATCTGAAGGCCAAGGTTATGACTTATGATCAAAATAAACCAAGCATACTAGAACTCCATGCTGTTTGATAGGAGATATCTGTGGAAACTTTGAAACTTCCTTTTACGAACTCTGCCATGTAGTGGGTTTTAGATTGCATGTGTGGATGTGGTTCCTGTCTCAAACTAACAATTGTCATACAGGGCAGGAGTCTCAGAGAAACACTATATTTTAATGGTATGGTAAGGACTCTAAACTTAAGAGGAATAAGTCAACCTTCTAAGGTTTTCTGAGATTATATCCAGAGTTCAAATTCAAATCTCCTGGCTCATCACCTCATTAAAACATTGGGAGAAAAAAACATAAGAAAATAAAAAGTGAAAAAATTAAAGTTTATAGGCCATTATAAATTATAAATCAAGACTTTTTGTTCTTGGAGTGGGCAAATGGTTTGAAATTTTAAGTTTGGATACGAGGGAAACAATAGCATTGAGACAATGAGAGACTTATATGGGGACAAAGACGAAATGTCAATGACTCGCTCATATGCAGCAAGTCATGGGTCAGTCTAGACTATTGTGAAGCTTTCTGTTGGAGATTTCTTCCTTTCTGATTCCACACAGATTTGTGGTAGTGCTCTTGATAACCAAGCAAGTTTCTGTTTTTATGAGGATCTGGTTTTCCAAGTATCAGTTTGTGCATTAGAGGAGAGGGGAAGCCCAGGATGAAGGAAGGCATAGGTTGAACTCAGAAGGCATGATGTTGTTGGACATTGTTCCTGGAAAATTTCCTAATGCAAAGTCTGGTCCAACAGCATCATCCTCTGTAGGGAAGAAGTGAAGTCCAAGCCCATATCTAACACTGCCTTACTGTAGCAAGCCTGAGTGGACAAGCAGCAGAGATTCCCAGGGCTCTGAATGACTGTTCTATCTCTTGCAAGGCATGCTTATTCTGTGTGTCTTGAAGTGCAAGATGAAATCTATTCTTCTTGTCTGCTAAGAAATTGGAAATTCAATCTTAGCTCACTTGGAACTTTACAAAATGCATAAAACACACCTGTGAAAGCTCATTCAATACATCAGCAACTGCATACATCTTTTTAAAAATAGCCTTTTATGTAGTGATAACTCTTGAATCTTTTATGTTTGAGGCAGGGTCTCACTTTAGTTTTGAACTCATGGTCATCCTCCTGCTTTGGCCTCTTGAGTACTGGGATTACAGGTGTGTGTCACTATACCTATCTTAAGACACCTGAGTCTTAATAAGATAGCTAACTCCTTTCCTAACACTTGATTGAGAGATTACTTAAACCTATAGAATTGTCTGCATATCCCACTTGCTAGCGTGATATTCTATGGAAGCTGACATGATAGTTAAAATGTAAATTACATTATAATCTTGGAAACAGACGATGAGCCAAGTTGACAGTCTTCCTCCAAGCTCTTCCATATCAGGAGAGTGTACATTCTCCCTGAGCCTGAGGATGAAACCAGAGCCAAGGCTGGCGGTTGGGTAAACTTCTTGTGTAAATCTGGCCAGATAGAAAATATTTTATTTGTGTTAACTGAAAATCTGCAGGTGCACATTAGGCACAGTATTTGGCCAACTTTCTAGAAGATTCCTTTTTCCCCTACTTGTCCTGGCTGTACTCTTCTTCGACTGGTCCCTGTCTTCATCCCTTGTGCAGCCTTCTCTATCTAGTCAGTTTGCCCATGTTCTCTGGAACAGGGGGAATTTGTGAGGTCATTGAAAAGGTGAGGAGGAGGAGGAGGAGGCATCTTGTCTCAGAGCTCCCTGCTCAAGCATCTTCTGGATTCGATCCAGTATCTCTACCAGCTGTAGAATATTTCTCTCCAAAGACAAATCTATTCCTGCTACATGTATTTACATTCTTCTAGAACATTTTGGGATTAGGTCACCTTTCAAATAGTAACCACTTAGGTCTTCTTTTTTCCAGTTTTTGTTCATGTGATTCCCTTCTACCAACAAAAGCAAACTCACAGACAAATAAACAAAAACACAGGCAAACAAACAAGCCAGCACACCTCAGCAACATTTTGGGCTCTGTTCTCAAGCCTTTTCCTCTTGAAAGAGGTATTCCAACCTTTATCTACTTGTTCTCAGCATAGCCACGGGACACATTTATGTAGAACTTACATTATAGCTTCATATTCACACACATGTTCATCTGTATGGGCATGCATTTGTAAGGTATTTTGAGCATCTTGTGACTTGAAACGTTTTTTCCCCCCACATGTGTAGTATCAGTTTTTAAAAAATGATGAATTAATCAAGTAAATGAACAAATGCAATAGTTGCAGATGAACCACAGAGGGTTTTTTTTGACAACCAAGAACTATCTTTATGGAGGAGAACATTAAGTGTCCCAAGTTCAGAAGACTTTCATTTTTCCCTGACTCTTTAAGAGGAAATTAAATTCAAAAGTGTTGAAAGTAGGGGCAAGTTATTGAGGCCTGGGAACTGGGAACACTGTAGAAGTTGAGTCTGATTTTAGTTTGTAATTGTTTAGATAGCGCCATTTTATTCTCTTAAAGGAGAACCTTGTAGCCAATTGGATACCAGGAAAGATAGTAGATGCTGAGAAAAGATTAATCTCCTGTCTGTCCACTCTAGTGAAGTGGTCTACCTACAGATTCATTCATTCTATTATAAAAAGAATATCTTTGAGTATCTGCCCTTTACCAGGCCTATGCTAGGCTCAAGAATTTAAATGTAGGCACAGTGAAGTGCCTGCAGTGGGATTATATTCTGGTACATTGTAAATATTTGTCACTTCAACTGGTTTAAAAAATGCTGATTGGTCAAAAGGCAGACAGGAAATGTGGGCAGCGCTATCTGACTAAGAAAACTCTGGGAAGAGAAAGAGTCAGAGGGAGATACCAGAAGATGAAGAGGAAAGGAGACCTTCTGGTCTGAGAAAAGGTACTAAACCACTTGGCTAATCATGGGTTCATTTAAGAGTTAAGAGTTAGCTAACAATATACCTGAGCCATAGGCCAATCAGCATGAAATTAATATAACCTTTTGTGTTATTATTTGGGGCTAAATAGCAGCAGGACTCCCAGACAGTCTGAACTTAAGGCCAGGCCAGAAAGGCTGGGCCAGAAACTAATTACTGCAGTTACTTATCCAAAACATATTCTTCAGCACCGAACACCAGTGATTCCCAGAATCCATCTGTGTCTCTAGCTTCTACAGAAGTTTAAAAAGAAGGGCGGGGCAGCCAGTGGGGCCAAGAATGTTTAAGGGCTGGAACAACTGTAGTGATAACATCGAAGCAGCTTCCTAGAGACTTCCCATGCCATTTGAGGGGAGCATGCTGGGGAATTGTCTGCTTGGTCCTTGCTGTTCTAAATGACAATAATTTGGAGATGATCCTGGTACAAGCAGAACTTTCTGGAGATGGTATTGGCATTTCTAGGTCAGATGAGGTTTACTTCAGCATACTATTGTAACAAGCTAGAGACACAGTTCTTGGAAGAATACACTCACTTTAGTGGCTTAAGCTATGCTATAAACACTGGTGACTTTACTTCTATCCCAGGTACTGACTTGATCTCTAGGTATGTACATCTTATGCCATTTCTTCTGGATTCATCTCAAGTGCTTCAATGCAACATATAAAAACCTTTATCCATTATATATTACAAATAGTAATTTTCTTTTTTTTATATCCATGTTGATATTATTTATACTTGGACCTCAATTCCTGAAACATCAGCTATAAGGGCTATTTGCTCAGTATTTACCCTTGATATTGGACCATGAAAAAGTATTTTGGCATACATTGTCTTTTGTTTCTTCTCCTTTTTCTTCTTCATCATCATCATATCTTTGGTCTCGCTTCTCAGCATGCAACCTGACATCAGTCTGTTAAGTACTATGAAGGTCTCCAACTCTCTCTCATTAGGAACCAGATTAAAGTTTTCTTGCTTCCTCCTGTGACATCTTACTACACTTACTCGTTCTTTTACTGCACTTTCAGAGGTGGATGGCTTTTTTCCTGCACACTACTCTCAGTGTGCTATCAGAGGTTCTGTTCACCTTGCTGAGATTTCTTCCTTTCGTACATTGATATGTGTAGCTCCAGCAAAGGATCTTTTTATGCTGGGCCCTGGTCTTACTCTGTTGTAATTTTGGGCGAGGAGTTGATCTCTTTGGAGGCCAGTTTCATGTTCTGTATTTTTGAAATCCTCAGAGGCTCAGCATCATACCTTACTCCTTTCCTCCCACATCTCTTTCACTGTAGTACTAGTCCCCTCTCCTCCACTTCCAGAGGGCTTTCTTTGCAGAGTGGTGATGACAATCATCCAGATGAACGTACATGAGGAGGAGGCAGGCCATGTCTACAGCCAGTCTTTCTGGTGATGCACATAATTTCATAAGCTCTATGACCTTGGCTTAGACCTTAAATCTCTGGGTTGGGTCACTCTGAACTAATTACCAACAAGAGAGCTTTGTTGTCTGCTTTGGTTAAAAAGGAGAAAGCTACAATGTCTCATGTAAGTAAAATCAAGCACATTTAGTGCTGTGAATGGTGGTCACTGGGAAGTTTAAAAAGAAGGGCGGGGCAGCCAGTGGGGCCAAGAATGTTTAAGGGCTGGAACAACTGTAGTGATAACATCGAAGCAGCTTCCTAGAGACCTCCCATGCCATTTGAGGGGAGCATGCTGGGTAATTGTCTGCTTGGTCCTTGCTGTTCTATTTGACAATAATTTGGAGATGATCCTGGTAAAAGCAGAACTTTCTGGAGATGGCATTGGCATTTCTAGGTCAGATGAGGTTTACATCAGCATACTATTGTAACAAGCAAGTGTTCTCACCTGAGCATGTTATTTCATGATGAAGCCAGGTGACAGCTGCTCTGTGCAGCATCTCTATCTACTCCCCACACCTGCTCAAGCAGCTTCTCCCTCCCACTGTACTTCCTCAGTCTTCTGGGCTTTTATAAATTGAAATGTGTTTCAGATTATACTTAGTTTCTGGAACAAACCCAATGCTCCTTAAAGATCTTCAGACCATTTCTTGAAAGCTTTGTTATCTTTTGCCCAACAATAAGATATGAAGTTTGTTTTGTCTTTTTATGATGATCTTTGCCTAAAGAACAAAGAGCAGAATTCAGGCAAAGGAGACAACTACTTGATCTGAGGTATTCCCATCACAGAAGGGAGAGAGGAGTAACCATCACATGACTGACAGTGGACAGGCCTTCCTTCTGAGGCAGCAGGGATCTACTGAGCATCCTTCTGAGGAAGGAAGGTGTGGCTGGATGACTGTAAGACAAGGTTTCTCAGGGGTTCTGGACACCACTCAAACCCTGTGTTTCTAAAGGACACAAGACAGAGGGAGAGCAGAGTAGTGCCTTCCTCCAAAGCAGGGGAGGGTTAGGGTTGAGCATGATGAATGTACCTGCCTTCTGTGGGCAAACAGCAGGGTACATTACCAGGTATGATATGCATCCCTTTTCCCCTGAGAAGGAACTCTTTGCTGGGAGGTTGTGCAGTCTACAAACAGCTGAAACCCACAGCTCTGTCCACGTTTCACCAGTTTTCTCATGGGCACTGCAGAGCTTTTCTCTGTCAGGGAGCTCAGAAGGCCAGACAGGAAAAGAATAAGAGAGTGTTTTATATAGCACAGCCCACATCTGATCCTAAGCACAACTCTTCTGAGCTAAGACAGGGTCGCCAAAAAAGGCAGCTCTTTCTGTGAGTGTATGTAATGACACACACTGTTAGTATGGGTCTGTCCTGAGGGACCATTTTTGGAGAATGAGGGAAATTGGAAGAAATAAATTCATGGCTCAGACACTGCATGGGGTAGGTTGGACCAGGCAGCCAGGGGTAAGGCAGCTGCTGGCCCTCTGAAGATGGAGCAGGAGAGAAAGGATAAAGGCCAGAAAACCAGCGATGGAAAGACAAGTGGGAAAGAACAGGAACTCTTCCCTGCATTCAGTGGGTTGCTGGCCAGAAGTTCAAATGCTCTGCCTGCTCCAGGGAAGGGACTGGGAACAAAGACAGAACTTGAGACAATATGGCTTCTCTCTTCAATCAATAGTCAACCTCATAAAGAAAGTCAGCGGAGAGGGGCCAGAGAAAACAGATGAGTAAACAGAGCCCCACCCAAGGATTCAGGACAGCAATGAACATAGGAGCCTAGATTCCTTTCTGAAGCAGGCATGTGGGTACAAATGACAAAACATGGAATTCCTTGTGAGGAAATATTTAATTCCGTTCAATGGAGACTGGTCTCTTTAAGGTCAGTGCCAGTCTTCAAGCACACCTCATTTTAACTCCTCACAGAAGTAGTTTTGGAAAACAGGGGTTTTCAATCTCCAGACAACTGGTACTTGGGTTTCAGATAGTTCCTTCACACTAGACTATTTGGTGGCCTCTCTGAATTTTTCCTATTAGAATCCAATGGCATCCTTTCCCCAGGTATGATGTTCAAGAATGTATCTAGACATTGAGATATGTCCAATGAGATCATGAAACCTATTGCAATGGATAGCCACTGCCTTCAGTGTTCTTAGGAAGGGTGTTTCTTTGTTATTTTGCTCGCCTATTTCCTCACCTAAGTTTTTATTAATATTTTTCTTAAAACTAGACCTAATTTAATATTCTTTTGTTATTCTCGGTGCTGGGGTTAAATTCATGGACAGCGGTCCAGACCTTTTACACAAGTAACCTGTTTATTCATTCAACAAGCTTCTTACTCATTAAAGTGGTAATGGTAACAAGAAAAGACAATTTGGGTATCCACATCAGACAGCATTCAAGCAAAAGGAAAACTACCCATGTATTCTGATTGCAACATTGATATTGGAGTCAGAAACCCTGTGCTGAGGTCTCTGTCTGCATGTGTGGCTATGTCGACCCAAGCTCTCTGAGCCTCTAAATGAGCATCATATGGACCTGCAGTCTTAACTATGAGGAAGGCAGTTTAATATTTCCATGTCTATAAACATAGCAGTACCTAGTTAAAAACATAACCTGCTCCCAGGAAGTTTCCTGTAGTTTACCCTACCAAACTGAGAAAGACATCAAACAGACTGGACTAGTTTCTGTTAATGAACCCATAGAGATGAATAGATATGAATAAAAAAGTGATAGAAACTATGACATAGGAGCTCTTAAAATTGGCCAGTTTGATGAATCACATGTTAATAGGCATAAACCTTATGCCTACGAGGAGATGAGAATTACTCATATCTCATGTCTAAAACAAAATGCTACATAGAAAATGTAAAACTTAACAGCCCTACCTTATGATACCTGCTATAATGATGAACTATTAAAAAGAAAGTCAATGGGAGTAGAGTGTGGTAAATAGACAGTACAGTCAGGTTGGTTATATGCAAATTGGCTTCAGGGGGTTATTTGAGGTTGGCTGGATTTACTGTGTTCTCTTAGAGAACTTTACCCTTTTGTTGGGTGAATTAATATTCTAATCAGGATTAGAATATTAGTTTGGGGAGGAGAAAAAGGAAAGAATTAACACAAATGCAAGAAATTAAGTAAGGCAATGTTGAAGGACAGAGTGAAGTCTGGATGAGATCCTGTGTGGATGGCTCCTGATAACATTACAACATGGTGGAGGGCTTAGAGGACACACTATGTTAGTCTGCTTTTCTCTGTATAAGGAATACTGCAGATTGGGTTCTTTATAAAGAATTGGTGCTTATTTAGCTCTTGGAATCACAAGTGTGGCGCCTGAGTCTGCTCAGCTTCTACTGAGGACATCATGTCAGCCCAGGAATAGTGGAAACGCCAGAGGAAAAAGAGAACTCATGGAAGAGAAAAAGAAAGGAGCTCACCTATTTTACAACAGTGGGTTTTTGGAAAGACTACCCCACCCCATGAGGATGAGTCTCATCTCTAGAGAAACCGTTTATCTCTGTTAATGGTCCTGCCTTTTAGACCATTGCCTCAGTAGTTTTCAGCACAGGCTCTGTGGGGCCAGACCACAGCCAAATCACCTCAGGTGCTTTCCCAATCTTCCTTTGTCCCTCACCTCATCTTATCTCTCCTGTTATTACTAATCTCACCTCGAGTTAGTTATTTTTGTGTATTTGCTTGTCTTCTGTCCCTGAATCACAACACACACAAACATAAACTGGTCTCGGCCATCTTCTGCTTGGCTTTCCTGTAAGTACTGAATTTTATTTAAATAAATAATTTTAGTTATTAACAATCCAATTATTCCTTAAATTATAACAATTAATTACAAAGTATGTTATATAGACCACTTATACATAATCATTCACAGAGGCTCTCTAAGTTAGGGATCCTATGTCTATTCAAGAAATTAGGTGCCACAGAGTGGGTTTAATGTATTCTTAGTAAACTTAAAAAAAATACAGCCTGAAGGATCTGATGCTAAGAGAAGTTCAGAAACACATATAAAGCCACATAGCCAACAACTAGTTAGTATTTAAGCTGGCTTAACAAATCTTTGCAAAACGCCCCAATTTCTCAAAGGAGCATGTGCCAGTGAGTGTATGCCCTTGATGTTCTCAGTATTACACATAGAAACCAGATCCATCAGCAGTAACTCTTCCCAGGTCTCCAGCTCCTGGTGACCTTGAATCTACTTACTGGATCTACACTTTTTCCTGTTCTAGATATTTCTTGAGGCATAATCACATGCTATGGGAATATGTTTTGGTACATTGTAAACAGTTGTCCTGCCTACTAGTTTACTAAAAAAAAACCCAAAAAAACAAAAAAACAAAAACCAATGATTGGCCAGAGGCAGACAGTAAGTATGGGTGGGGCTACCAGAATAAGAAAACTCTGGGAATAGAAAGAGCAGAGCAGAGACCTCAGGAGACACAGAGGAACGAAGTTAAAATGCTGCTGAGAAAAGGTACCCAGCTGCATGGCTGAACAAGATAAGAATAATGGGTTGAATTAAGATGAAGGAGTTAGCAAGTTATATGCCTGGGTCCTAGGTCACTCAGCATAAAATAAATGTAAGCTGCTTTGTGTTTCTGTGGGACTGCAGGACTGCAGTTCTGCTTACCGCACAGGCCAGAAACCTTGTTCAACACTCACATAACATTGTCCTTTGAGGGAGGCCTGGATAATTTCACTGAATGTAAAATTTACAAGGCTCATCCATGTTGTTCTGTGTATCACAGCTTCATTCTTTTTTAAAAATTTATTTTTTTTATTATTATGAATAAAGTCATATTTTTTATCCATGTATCCCCTTGTTCAAACTCCCTTCCTCCTCCCACCTCTCCCGGTCACTTCCTCTTCTCCCCATCACTTTATCTCCTTCCCAGCAAGGGCAGGAGGTCCTAAGGTTCCAAAGTGGTTTAGTTAAGCATCCACTCCAGGCAGATCTGCTTTCCTCACCCCAACATCAAGACTGGATCAGGTGTTCCTCTGGAGGGAATGGGCTCCAAGGTGCCAGTCCAAGGGTGTTTCAGATCCCAAGCTGTTCAGTGGTTGTGGTTTGCAGCTTGGACATGTTTAGCTTTTTGTTTAAAGTCTACTAATGAGTGAGTACATCCCCTGATTATCTTTCTGAGTTTGTGATACCTCGCTCAGGAGGATATTCTCCAAATCCATCCATTTGCCTGTGAATTTTAGGATATCGTTTTTTCTTACTGCTGAGTAGTATTCCATTGTGTAGATGTACCACAGTTTGTTAATCCATTCTTCAGTTGAGGGACATCTATGTTGTTTCCAGGTTCTTGCTATTACAAATAATGCTGCTATGAACATAGTTGAGCTAATGCCTTTGGAGTGTGTCTGTGCCTCTTTAGGGTATACACCCAGAAGTGGTATTCCTGGGTCCTTGGGAAGATTGATTCTCAATTTTCTGAGAAACCGCCATATTGCATTCCAAAGTGGCTGAACAAGCTTACACTCCTACCAACAATGGAGGAGTGTTCCCCTTGCTCCACATCCTCTCCAACATAGGCTGTCATATGTGCCTTTTATCTTAGCCAATCTAACAGGTGTTAGGTGGTATCTCAAAGTTGTTTTGATTTGCATTTCTCTGATGGCTAAAGATGAAGAGCACTTTTTCAGGTGCCTTTCAGCCATTCCTAATTCCTCTGCTGAGAATTCCCTTTTTAGATCTGTACCCCATTTTTTGATAGGGTTATTCAAAGTTTTGGGCTCTAGATTTTTGAGCTCTTTATATATCTTAGGGATCAGTCCTCTACCACTTGTAGGGTTGGTGAAAATCTTTTCCCATTCTGTAGGCTGTCATTTTGTCCTATTGACAGTGTCCTTGGTTTTACAGAAGCTTCTTAGCAAATTTAAGGATATTATTTTTTCTTACTGCTGAATAGTACTCCATTGTGTAGATTTACCACAGTTTGTTAATTCATTCTTCAGTTGTGGGACACCTAGGTTGTTTTCAGGTTCTTGCTATTATGAATAATGCTGCTATGAACATAGTTGAGCTAATGCTTTTGGAGTGTAAATGTGCATCTTTAGGGTATATACCCAGCATTGGTATTGCTGGATCCTTGGGGAGCTTGATTCCCAGTTTTCTGAGAAACCACCATACTGCATTCCAGAGTAGCTGAACAAGCTTACACTCCCACCAACAATGGAGGTGTGTTATCCTTGCTCCACAACCTCTCCAGCATCCAGAGCTTCATTCTTCTTAATGGGTAATTCTACATTGTGTGAATATATATATATTTACCACCTTAAACATTAACTTACAGGTGTACATACCAGATGTCTTTTGGTCTATTGTGAATGCTAATGATATACTATAGACACTGGAATAGAAGTATCCAATTCTGTTTTCAGTTTTTTCATTAACTTCCTGTAAGTGGACTTTCTTTTTAATCAGTGTGATAATTCTGTGTTTATAGTATGGAGGAAACACCAAACCATTTTTCTAGAGTAGTGGCACCATTGTATGTTCTAGTTCACAAGGAATAAGCATTTTCTGAATCATTACTAAAAGTTATCTCTGTCTCTGTTGCACTTCACGTCCCATTTCTGGCTTTAATCTACAGAGCAAAACCATACTCCCAGAGTACTTCCAACTACCTGTGGTCAGACTTCCCTAAGTCTCTATTCCATCTACTGTTAGTACATTGAATTAATCAGTATAAAACTTTAGATGTAGTGGTTATGATACCCATATTTTATGACCCTCATATTCTCATTCAAGTGATATCTATCAACATGGAAGAGGTGGCCTGAAAAAGCAGGGCTGGAAAGATATTTCAGCCATTAGTCCTGCCAATTCAACACCAGGGCATCTTGACCGCAAATTTGGAAATACAAGAAACAAGCCATAAACTTCTGCACTCTGGGAATGATTACATCTGGCACAAGAAAAGGCTGGTGGACAGAGCCCATCAAGCAGTCACAGCCAATCCTTGGGTGCATTTCCAGACGGCCTGAGAGGAGGATAATCAGAGCCCAGGAACCAGTGCAAACATTGTCAACAGGAAGAAGGGATCACATGAAAGGGTTACAGAGATGGAAAAGAATGGACACAGAGTCAAATGCTGCCATGGAGAGGTTGGAGCAGAGAGAGGTCCACTGCAGAAGGACAAAGAAAGAAAAACAACAGATCATTGCTCCTAGGGCTAGCCAACTAAGAGTGGCCGTGGGTGTGTATAACTGGGTGGGAGAATGTACAGATTCTGCTCTGTGTGTGGTGCTTCTCCAACTCTTCTTAACAGTTGGGTCTTTATTACATGTGTGTTTATAGTTTTATAAACTATAGAGAGACATACAGCCTTCAGAGTTACAGAGGCTACTTCTGTTCTTTGGGCATCCGTTCTGTGGGGTGTGAGTGCCCTTGAGGACAATGTTCCAGTGTCCTATGAATAGTGTCATCAGATCAAAAGCTTTCTAAACTGGACATAGTAGTGCTGGTCTGTAGTCTCAGCTTTCAGAAAGGTGAGACAGGAGGATGAACAGCTCAAGGGTAATATGAATTACATATTGGAACCTCTCCTCACTCACGCACATGCCACCTCCAAGTACTTCAAACCAAAGTGGTCAGTTAAAGCAGGTGAATTTAAATGCTCATTAAGGATGGCATGATATTCACTGTTCATGATCTTGTGATATACCTCAAGTCTCACATAGAGTTCATGCTTCTATGGTTTTCTCATTTATTTCTACCTTTTCTGCACACACGTATGATGTATATTATCTATTTATTACAAAATTCATATTTCTGTGCTTCCCCTATTGTAATGTGTGTGTGTTTCTCTAGTTTTTTTTATTGTTGTAGGATCTAATAATCTTTTAAAGAATCACAAACATTCACTTGTTTCCCTGACGCAGTTTGCAAACTATTTGAGAAGCAACTCATGAGGCTCGCCCAATGCCATCAAGGGCTCCTTTCTTAAACTGTGATTTCTCCCTCAGCCTTGGACTAAGTCACAACCAGGGAAGCCAGCACTACTTTTTTCCATCAAAGCCAAGTTAAAACCCACATGTTGAGCAGCTAAGACAATTTACACATGGGACAGCAAGGTGAGAGCTCTTTGGAGGCCATTCTGGTGCAAAACTCAATGGAAAACATGATTGTTTAAACACTGTTACCACAGTGAATGGCATTAGATTCTTTCTTAATATACCTGTACTCTTAAGTGGGCAAAGGGAAACTGGTACATATGAATTCTACACAAAAACATAGTCACTGGTTAAAAAATTAAAAAAACCAGTTTTTTTCTGCATTCAGGACTTCCCATATAATTAATGGGCAAAAGCTGAACCTTTACTTGTCCTCATAAAATGAAAATAGTTATTGTGAAAAACTTTATTTCTCTCTTTTAATAAGAATCATTAGGCTTTTGTTGTACATGGGAAAAGGGGATCAAAGGCATTAAAAGGCCAATAATTTAAAGTCAAAACAATGTTTTACTGAGTTTTCCTAATTAAAATAGATGAAGGACTTTTTAAAGTTCAGATACTGAAAGTGGACATAGTTAAGAAGGCACAGCGTGAAAGAGAATTCAAATGTCCACAAGTCTTTACCTAAAGCAACAGAGCACCCCCCCCCACTGTGCTTGATAGCACAGCAGAGATGAATCATTCTCGTTAGCTAAGTGTGTTCTAATGCTCTGTCCGCTCAGTGGAAATCTTGTTACAGTTCCCAGTGGAATCATTTAAGCTATTATTCTTTATGTGAGTCTGTGTATAAATATCTAACTTCAGAATTTTAACCAAGATCCAAATAAAACAAAATTATTTCATTTCATCTTTCAGTAAGACATTGTTCAACTAACACACAGGTGTACTCTTTGGAAAGATGCCAACCAGAAAATACTTGAAACCAAGTATGGAGAAATTACCAGCATTTGCTATAGAGCATAGGTTAGGGTTTTAATTACTTAGAGAGCAATTTATTCAAATAGCCAGGAGGAGTTTTCATCTCAACTGAAATTGTTTGGGTAGGTTCCATTTTCTCTTTCCTTACTCTAGAATGTAAATCTTTTTGTGTTCTATTTCCTCTCCCAAAGTACCATATTGCTTTTTGGGTTATGCAAATAAATACAAAGTTGCTTTGGGTTGAAATATGGGCAAACAAAGAAAACACTAGCTGTCCAGATACTCTCCATTCCTCTGCCCACAGCTCCAAGGATAAACGATACTATTATTGCTTTGTTCTGTGAATCAAGCTGAAACTCTCTGAAGATTAGATTTTCTTGCAGGGCTTCCAATAATTATACTCAGTCACACACAGAATAGACGTAGCAGTTGTCTCAGATAATAACAATGTGTGGCACTTGGGCTTCTGTCGTCATCCAGTGTTTAACTGTTTGGTCCTCATCAGAATGTCATGTAGTTGCAGTCAGCAGGCAGCTCATCATTCTCACTTCACAGTCTTGATCTCTACCCAGGACTGTGTGCTTGTCTCCACCACGTGGATGCAGCTGTGTTGGATGGACCATGAAAGATGCTCCCCTACTCTTTCCTTTTGTCTCACTAGAGCCTTGAAATGAAAGGAAGCTGCTCTGTGTTGTACTGTTTTTTTAAACATACACTATGATCATCTCATTTGTTTTAACTTTACAAAGATATCTGGAAATGCAACTCCATGGTCTCTTACTTAATTCTAGGACACAAGATCTAGGAGCATTCTTATTGCTTATTATAGAAAGTCTTTTTGGTAAAAATATTTACAAAGAAGAGTGATATTATGCTGTATGCATGGAAATGGATGCAAATGCACATAATTATCTGAAGTGAAATTAACCAGACTCACAAAGGCATATGCACCATGGTCTCTCATTTTGGGGTTTAGACTTTGATACATAAAAATCACATATGTGTATAGGGCCTGATAGAAGTAAGATTGTAGGAATCATCGAGTATAGTGAGAGGGAGAGGAAGCTGGGAGGACAAGTTAAAGGTGAACTTGGTTGAAGTATATGAAAAACAAATAGATAATGTCCTTACAAATCATGTCACTTTGTGTAATAAATACATGCCAATAAGAAAATAGGTGTAAAGTGCTGCCTTTATAAGCACAAGGACCTGAGTTTGAGCCCCAAAACTCAGATACAAATACTGCTCATGATGTAATGCCATTGTAAGTCCAGCAATGAGGAGGAGACGGAGACAGAGGAGACCCAAGACAGAAGCACGTGGTAGCCAACATTTCTGGCCTAATTGGTGACTTCCAGGCCAATGAGAGAGCCTGTCTCAAAAACAGAGAGATGGTGCTTTTGAAGATACAATCTGTGGTTATTTTCCAGTTTCTATATATGTGAACATATGTATATTTGCATATACATGAACATAAACACAAAAAAGACAGGCTCTGAATATTTAAAACTAAAGATGAAAGGGTTTAAAGTTCATTTTTTTTTCTAATTTAAGAGGAAACACAAAGTATTTCAAGTAAAATTGAATTGAAATGGATAATAGAATACAATCATTTTCCATACCCTTGTTTCTGAATCCATAGCTCTACTTAGTCTTTTATTTAGAGTCACCAAGTTAACCAGTATTGGAAGGGTTTGCAAAGAAGCAAACCATGCATTGCTTCTCAGGGGAAGGGTTCCTCCATTCCCTGCCCTTCCACTGTGCAGTAACTAAGGGGTGGATGGGAGAGAGACCTCTGTTCACAATTTCCAGCCGATGGATGCTCCAGTACCTTTTTTGGTATCTGTTGACCACAGTCCATACACTGATACAGAAGCAAGGAACACACCTCTGTTTTTATGGTATATGAATTGAAAATGACATTTTAACCAGGCTTCATTGGGTAGATTTGAGTCAAAAGAAAGGCAAATAAATAATGTGATGAGTGTCACTGCTTCTGCGCCAATCACTTGGTCTTTGTACTACTTGCCATAATATTACATTTTATATAATATATACTGTATATAAGTGCATAAATGCATAAGATAGCTGCTATCGTGTTTTATATATACATTTCTTTTCATGTATGTATATCTAACTTTACTTGTGAAAAATGAAGATAGAGTAAAAAAAATACACATTTCCCTTTTTGATATCCATGATCATTTCAGAGACAATCCCACTGAGAATCCATTCGCTACAGCAGAGAATACAAAGGACAGCAAAGAACTGATGTTAATGTTTCCTCCATGGAACACTTTGCCTTCATCCCCATGAGCCTACTGAATGAGGGATCCACACCTCTCTTTTCAGGCTCACTCAGAATCTACATTGCACAGTGACACTGAAGTTCTGGTACTATATACATTTCAGTGCATAGAATATTTTCCACTGGTGGATGGCTGTTGCCAACCTCTTTCTGTCTTTGGATCACTGATGTCTGTTTGTCACTCATACCCTTTCACTAAAACTACTCTTTCTAAATTCCTGCACAGGAATTACAGATTCCCAAGTCTCACAGAGCCAGTTCCTATGCAGCTGGCCTCATTTTCTGTAATACGTAGCAGTTGATACCATTGCTCCTTTTGGGAATCATTGCTTTATGGCCTTTTGTTTCTCTCATTCATCTCCAGCCATCTGGCCACAGCCACTCTCTCTTGTGGGAATCTTCATTCCCTGCCTTAGGTATTCTGGCTCCTTGGGAATCCATTCACAGTGTTCTGTCTTTCAAACAACACACTATTCACCTGTTCTCTGGCGAGGCCCATAACAGAAGGAATGACTAGGTACCTGTGCTGAGGTCAAATGTCTAGAGACTGAGGCCTATTGCAGCTTAGAGATAAGCTAGAGGATATCAAGCTCCCCACTTAGGTCTTGGTATTATATGTAACTGAACTGAAGCAACAGGGAAAGATCTGGAGGGTTTTGGTAACTGACAGCACAGACCCAGAGATAAGTGACTTGTAAAGTTCTTATGGAGCAGTGAAGGTGAAGGGGAGCTCCTGCTAATAGCAGAAGAAACAGATGGCCTGCATATGTGGAACAGTTCATTGTCCCCCCTTCTTTACAGCATCCTCCAAACTGTCCTGACTCCTGTATGAAAAACCTCAGAACTCCAGATGTGAGCCTGGGAGTCCTCTATGTTAGAAATCAGGAGAAGGACTGCCTTACTGAAGAAGCATGGTGTGAGCAAAGGCTTTCAGCACCTTACAGGGGAAAGAGAGGGGGCTTAACGATGGGTGTGGACAAGTGTATGGGCTGGTGAAATGCTCCTAGAAACCCACTTGATCCTTGTATAAAGTGAACAATGGCTGACATTCACACAGCACAGCATGAGGGGAAATACACAAGCTCAGTTTCACACAGAGTACTCAGGAATAATTCTAGGATGTGTTGGGTGGGCCTCAGAGCTTACATCCTTTTGATTGGCTGACTCTGAGCCTGGAGGCTTGCTGGCAAGGGCAGCTGCTCTGCAAAGTATGACAAAATACTATGGCTAATTATTCCAAATTCTGGCAGTAAGTGTTGGCATCTTGGGGGATCTTAAGGGTTTTACATATAACTGTTTATAATCAGGTTCCACATGGAATGGGGAAATCAAAGTGCCTGGAAACATCTGACTCATGATCCCAGCTCTGAGACCTCTGTTTAACTCTCAATACTCACCTGAAGTTTTCTATTCTCTAGAATGTCTTTCAGATCCTAAAAAAATAATTTTATAGTTCTTTCTTGGTGTACCCTTTCTATCATATCGTGTGTGTGTGTGTGTGTGTGTGTGTGTGTGTGTGTGTGTGTGTGTGCATGCACATGGAGGCTAGGGCTCAATGTTCTGTTTCTTCCTCTATGGCTGTCCACTTTAGATTTTTGAGACAAGTTTTTGAAGTTTGAGTTTCACTAATTTGGGTAGCCTTGCTTACCAGTGAGCCTCAGGGATCCCTAATCTCTGCCTCCCCAGTACTGAGATCACAGGCACAGGTTGTCACATGCAGCTTTTATTTATGTGGGTGCCAAGGCATCGAAACTCCTCAGGTCCTCCTGACTATGTAGCAAGCACTTTACTAACTGAGCTGTCTCTGCAGCTCACACTTCACCTTTTATAAGCATTTTAATCATCTGTTAGCTGAATTGTGTCTGGCAAAATAAGAAACTCTTAGGAGATTTTGGATAAATGAATGGAATGAGTGATAAGTGAATAAGAATTTAAGAATCTCTAATTCAGTCTAGGAAGTAAGTTCTTAAAAACAGACAGACAATTCTTGGCTTATGTGAAGCCAGAGATATTGAGGTGCATCAGGAAGATGCCAGTCAAGGGTCTGTAGATGAGGACTTCAAGAATGAATACATGTTATTTTATCAGAGACTCCATCTGTCATAGCAGGATGATATAAAATGTTTGGTCTTTCCTAGTAATGCATGGACAGACATACTGAAGCACTTAGATGTTCTGAATAATTTTACTATTATCTCTACCTAAGAATATTTGACCTTGTGGATAAAAAAAATCTGAACAAAATAGCTTTTGTAGCTAAAAGAAATCACCATATATGATGATGATTCAATTATCAACTTGACATAACCTAAAATTACCTGAGAAAAGAGTCTCAATGAAGCATTGGGTTGGTCTGAGGGCATGTCTGTGGGGGATTGTCTCAATTAAATTAACTGATGGAGAAAGGCCCAGACCACTGTGGGCAGCACCATTCCCTAATTCCCTAGGCAGGCAGTCCTGACTGTTTAAGAGTGGAGAAATTGAGCTGAGCACAGCAAGGAAGCAAGCAAGCACACAGGCATTCGTTTCTCTGCTATTTACTATGTATGTGATGTGACTGTTGAAAGTCCCTGCCTTGACAGCCCCATAATGATAGGACTATATTTTAGAATTATAAGGTGAAGTAAACCCCTTTGTTCCTTACTTGCCTTTTCTCAAGTTATTTTTTTTAACAGCAACAAAACCAAAACCAGAACAGAACAAACCACTTAAAAAACAATTATAAGTCTTTGTTTGCCCCAGATCTGACTATTACTCTATCTAAATAGATCTCAGGATTTATGACACTCATTGTCTCCAGGCCACAGTACCCAAGGTGTCAGCATATGGGTGCATAGATGGAGCAAACATTAAACCTTTAAGTTGTTATTAAACCTGTTGTACCCTGTGTTTTGTTTTCTTCTGTTCTATTGTAAAGATTTAGAATTTTTTTTAATATTTTTCTCCTCGTGTGAGTGTATGTGTGTACATATGCATATTGCATGGAACCAAGCAAGGGATGAAAAGAAATAAACTTCAGCTTCTTCAAGCTTAGCACCCCAAGTTGGAAGTTCGATGGCTGTTTTTGCCTTATTTCATTAGGCTGTTGACAAATAAACACATGGAAATCATCTGCAGATGGGCACTGATTGCATCTTCCTTCAAAGACACAGCAGACCCCATGTCTTCTGTGAAAAATTATCTTAATCCCCCATTGACATATAACCCACCTTCACATTTTCCAAACTTTCTTAGTCATGACCTTCAGAAGGTTTTGATTGCTGCTCAACATGACTTTGCACACAGTGTTTATTTCTCTCTTCCCTTTAGTCCCATGGTACCTAAAGGCAGAATGGCAGCTGAGCAGACCTCCAGCTACATCATACTTAAGATATAAGCTGAACCCTCCTGGTGCCACCAAGTGGCCCCATGATTCAGGAGGCATTTATGCAAAATGGGAGCTAGACTTTCTTCTCAGTAATGTAGAAAAAGTAGAGTCATCTTTGGAGATTGTAAGCTTCCGAGGTGTCTATGTCTCTGGGTCTCTCATTGTCCCTAATCCTGTTAGCTACATAATGGACCTCAGTCTAGATGCTCATTTACTGTGAGTCCAGAAGCCTCAGATGTATACAGTACAATGGACTAATAGCTTACCAATGTCTTTAGAATCTTACTAATTACGAAGTATCCTAGAAGAATGGCCAAATGATGATTCATGTCATTTTTCTTGTTTACTGGCTGAGATGAACAACATTGACTGAGAAATGCTGGTGAAATTCAGGATTCACAGAAGCAAGATGAGGACTGAATCTTCCAGTGCTATGCTAACCCCCATAGGCAGTGCTTGTGTGTACAACTGATTTTCAGGAATACACTGAAATCTATACATCATGGCCCTTTTCTTGCCTGAGGAGAGAGGCATGATCCTCTAACATATTCTCAATAAAGGCATCCTTGCAACCTATTTAAGCCACTGTAAGTACTTAGGCAATGCTTACATGTCTTTGTCAATGACCAAGATGCTACACATAATCTTATAGTTCTAGCTGCTTTTAAAAGGCCATCCCTCTCCTATACGAGAAGCCTTCTAACATCATTATACACTAGACCTAAGTTACATGAAACACTGCAGACAGTATGGGAGGTGTGGCAACAAAAAGGGTGTTCTCTGCTTTGAGGTAGCATGTGCTTTAATTAAAGAAACACAGATAACAAAGAAATATATATACATATACATGACATTTAAATTTATACCATATATGTGGCAAGAGAAAGGCACATTGAGAAAGTGAATAATAAAAGACCTGAAGGAAACTGGTAACATCTGAGGATGTGGTTTCCCCAAAAAGAAAAAGCAACTACAAAACCACAGAGTAAAAATGTAACTTTCTTTTGGAGAAATAAGATAAATCTATAAAATTTGTGAAACAATGGTTTGTAGGATATTCACAAACTTGTTTAATCATTATTAATGTCCAATCACAGAGCAACCTCTTTACCCAAGAGAACACCTTGCAACAACATTATTCATTAGAGCCAAAAGTGAGGACTGCACATTTACTCAGCAAATAATGAATGAATAAGTTAAATGTTATATTTATTTAGTGGATGCTATTTAGCAATATGAAGTGTTGATATTTGGTATATCATAGGTAAACTTGGAAGACCTTATTCTGAGTATAAGAAGCTAATCAGAAAAAATTACATGTTGCATGATCCCATTTATACAAAATGTCCTGAAGGTATAAATCTATAGAGGTAGAAAAGTTTCTTTGTGGTTGTTTAGAACTGTGGTGAAGGAGGCTAAAAGTTCATGGCTAAAGGATATAGGGCATTTATTTAGAATAATAAAAAAGTGTCTAAAATTGTGGTGATGGATACACAATTTTTTTAAAGTTGGGTTGTGTGTGTGTTTGTGTATGTATGGTGGGCAGGAGTGGGAATGTGAACATGAGTACTGGTGCCTGTAGAGGTCAGAGGCACTGGATGCCATGGAGGTGGAATTATGGTGGTTGTGAGCCACCTGGCATGGTGCTAAGAAACCAACTAGGGTCCTCTGTAAGAGCATCTCTTACAGAGTCATCTCTCCAGTCCTTGGGTGCACAATTATACAAATACACTAAAAGCCCTTTTGATGTGTACATACCAAAGGTCAGCCATAAATATGTAAATTATTATGACTCATAATGTTGTTTGAAACAAAAGGAAGACTCTCTATGTTTCATTAGTCCCTCATTTTTCATTCTTCCACTCTGTTTGAGCCTCTGATGATTACTAATCTGCTCTTTAAACAAACAGAAGTCTTAATTTTAATCAAGTCCACAGTGAGCTTCACAAATAGGGCCAAGTAGCATTAGTCCTCTGGGAGTTAGGCTTTAAAGGATGTCTGTTATTGGCAGGCATTTCCTGTGGTGGCAAGGATAATACTTTAATATTTTTTTTTTCAGTTTTCAAGCTGAGCTTGGAGTTGAAGCATTTGGGATAAGAAATGTAGAAGTTAAAATAATTATAGTTCCCCTGTTCTAAACCCTCAGCCTTTGGTGACCAAGAATCATGCCCTAATCACTGCAAGGGTTTGATTTATTTCCAGTATTCTGAAAAACACAACTCCAATCAATATTGCCAGTTTTCACACTGCTCTTAAGACAGAGAATTTTATAGTTCTCTACTCAGTCACTTCTGTGGATACCTCTTCTCTCAGCAAGCACCATGGCTAGGACAGAGGGGGATGGTCAACATCAGAGTGATGGAGGAGAACATAGCATGTGAGGAATTCCTTCAGGCCATTGCAAAGTATCTAAGTTTTATTCTGATACAAGGATTTAGGGCAGATTTTTAAGCAGGCGATGAACACAAACTCCGTTCAACTCCACTGTGTGGAGAGTGTGGCAGGGCAGCCTAGGAAGGAGAGAAGATCCACATATTCTCAGAGAAATACAAATTATTTCCTTTACTCAGTGGGTCTTTCATGATGCCTCTGCTGGCACTGGCTCCATTCTTTACCCCTCTGTCATGTTTTTAGCTGTGTCCCAGATAAACTGGATGTCTGTCTTTCCTCAGATTATGTTCCTGCCTGAGACTTTGAGCATCTTGTTTCCCTTGTAGATTCCCATGGCTCTTTGCATAACAATCTGTTCAAATGTCCTTTACCAAGACTGTTTGAATTGCTTAGTATGAAATGGCAACTCTGCCATACGTCATGCCCTTACCCTACTTGGTGGTTTTTGGAAGCCTATCATCACCTGAATTTACTTGTTATCTTCATGTGTGTTAAACATGTATGACAAAAAATTTTAATGAGGAAGCTGAGAATGAGGGGACGGGGCATCAAGGACTTGGAAGAAAGTGGCATTAGGTGAAATGCTAAATCTGTCATCTTTTCTTCTTGAGCTACAGTGGAACAGCCCAAGATCCTACAGAGCCTGAGGGTCTTAGAGAAGCCAAGCATGATGAAGGACTTGGCAGGGCATTCTGTTTGAGAGTGAGCAAAGGTATCCTAAAGATGGTACATCACAAAAGAGGCTTCATTGTCTAGACTGATACAGCCCTGGGAGCAGACCAGAGAACAGAGCTAGCAAGCAGGAAGAGGGCTGCATTCCAGGTCAACAAGCTCCCTTCAGAGCACACATGAACTGTGGGGCTCCAAGTGGGGACCTGGCTACTTCTCAATTCAGCACCAAGTTAAGGTTTAGATGAAAGAACAGAGGAACTTGCAGGAGGGCACAGCTCCATAATCAACAACATTGTGTTACAGACCCCAAATCCCAAACACCAATGCAATCAGATATTGGCTCAGATTCTCAGGACCTAGGTTCTATTTGCTATTGTGGTTCAAGGCACTTCCACCTCTCAGGTGACAAGCCAAAACTTAAGAAGGGAGCATTCAAAGTTCTGTACTGGAACTTTCTACTCTGAAGAGCTTCCACGAACTAGGGAACCCTTTCTTTGGTTCATGTCTGTGGATGTGTTTATGTGCATCCACATGTGTGCAAATGACATGTATGTAAGTTCACATGCATATGTATGCATTTGGTGGCCAGAGGTTGACACTGGGTACCTTCTTCCATCATTTTACTTTATTTATCTAGGTATGGTGTCTTAGTTACTTTTCTATTGCACACACACACACACACACACACACACACACACACACACTGACCATGGCAACTTATAGAAGAATGTGATTAGTGGGGACGTAGAGTTTCAGGAAGTGAATCCATGGCAGTGGGAGGGAGCATGGCAGCAGGCAGGCAGGCATAGAGCAGGAGCAGCAGAGGAGAGCTCACCTCTGATCCATAAGCACGAGGTGGAGAAGATGAGCTAACTGAAAATGGTGAACTTTTGAAACCTCAAAGCCCATCCCTACTGGCACAGGTCCTCCAACAAGGCCACACCTCCTAATCCTTCCCAAACGGTTCCCCCAACTGGAAATCATGCATTTAAATATATGAGCCTCTAGGGACCATTCTCATACAAACCACCACGTAGAGCTTCTTGGTGGATTTAGAACTCCCTAATTCAGCCAGTCTAGTTAGCCAGCCTGCTCTAGAGAGCCACCACATCTGTCCAGTTTTCTGTGTAGATGGGAAAAATCTGAATTCTGGTCCTCATTCATAAGAATAACTTTATGGACCCAGGTGTTCAGCTTTTCTTTCTAAAAATATTTGTAACTAGCATGCAGAGTCCTGGGTTTTGTTGTGACATTTTTGTACATATATACCACTATACCTTTTTCTTACTTAGCTCTGCCTCACCACTTTCCCCCATCTTTTGCTACCCCTCCCTACCAAGTCCTTTTCCCTTCTGTCATATTACATCTACTTTATCAATGTGTCATGTATATTTCACCATCTACTTTTCATTGTAAATGACATGAGACAGTCTGGGCAACACAACATTACAACTCACCCCACAAAGTTAAAAACATGATTGACAGGAGCAGGGAAAAGAATCAGAAAGTTAAGTAAGCCCCAAAGATGCCCAGTTTTCTGGTAACATAGATCCTATCTGAAGCCAAAGCTGCTTCTAATCAAAGGTAGCTGCCTCGCTGTTGTAATACTTTCCACGTTGGCCGCTTTGACTGGGGCACAGTGAATCGGGGACCTGTATCTGCACACACTGTTAAGTTGGGGAAGACTGTTCTCTCAAAGGAAACCTATGCAAGCACATATGGAATGAGAAGCCTTGAGGAAATGCCTCCTGCCTCTGCTCATAATGGCCCAGCACAGGCTCTGAGAACTGCCAAGTTCTGCAGTCTAGAATCCCATGGAAATGAGTTGCTGAGTCTGCAGAACTTTAAATTAGCTTTGGAGGCATTGTTGACATGGTTCTAGGCCTATAATCAGTTTTGAGAGAATTCTATGAGTGATGCCCCGATGAGACTCAAGTGTGAGTCTCCCCAGAATTCCTAAGTTGGGGCAATCATGTGCTTTTAGAGAAGGTAAAGGGATGGGTAGTCAGTGCAATTCTTGCCTCACATAATGAGAGCCTGAATTCAATCCCTGGCACCCATGTGGAAATCCGGGTGTGTTGGTGTAAGCTTGGAATATCTGTGCTTGGAAGTGATAGCAAGGTTGCAGGAACTCACCAGCCAGTGTCTTAAAAGAGGCAAACGAAGTTACTGAGGAGGGCATCTGAGCTTGTCCCCTGGCCTCCATGTACACATGCACCCATGTGCACATACATGAACCTTCCCACATATGCATTATAAAGTCCATTAAATCCATATCATAATGTGTTCAAGGAATAAACCTGGACTCACTGATCATCTGACTGTATGAGTTTGATTAAGAAAGTTAAGATTACACTAATACAGCTTTCTCAGACCATGATGACCAAACCCAACTATCCCTTTGTCACCCTGCTTCTCTTGCTACACTTTTTCTCTTTCCCCTAAATGCCCAAGGTCTTGGTGACTGTGAGGCAGGTGATCAAGTTCTTTAAGAGAGAGGGCCATAGCCAAATGTGTTGTTCCAGTGACACACAATTTGCAGGCAAATGGATGGATTTGGGGAATATCCTCTTGAGTGAGGTCTCACAAACCCAGAAGGATAAGCAGGAGATGTACTCACTCATTAGTGGACTTTAAGCAAAAAAAAAAAAATCTTATTTTATTGAAAGATGATGGGTGAATAAAGTGATTTAAAACACACACACACACACACACACACACACACACACACACACACACTTTCTGGTTTGACTGTAGAAGGGTTGCTTAGCAGAAATTTGTGGTGGCCATAAGCATTAGTTATGACCTACTGTGCTTTCTTCATCTGTAGCTGAGCCTAACCTGGCTTGAGGAGCTTTAGATTTTATCTCTTATGTTTCATATATTTTACAGAAAAGAGTTTTACGACTCTATGGCTTTCTTTTTTAGCTGTCCTGAATGTTTTGCTTTTTTATATAAAGTTTGATATTGATTTTCAAAAAATAAAAAAAAAAGAGAGAGAGGGGGCTTCTTGAGATGTAGGCTTTCTGGGAATGTGTAAGATACATTGTGCTTTCTGGGCCATTGCTTTTTCTATTTTATTTCCCCTTATGGAATCCTCTTCCCTGCTACACCAGGAGAGACGACCAGACATGAAGGGTTTCTCTTCTAAATGCCAGTTCTCCCAAATCTGATGTCCTCTACCTTTCCTCAGCAATAATCATTCAAAACTTTTAGCACACTCAGACCCTACTTGAATGTGATAGATAGCATGTTATCATTTTATGTTATGATGTTGTATGGAATTTTCCTTTTCTAACAGTTTAAGGCTTTTCCCTTAATTTCTACTTGGGCAATGTAAGCAACCTTCTCTTGGTCCTCCAGCAAAGAGACAGCAAAGTAAATAGAGAAGTGAGTCATTCTGAGATCCATTTCCCAAAGCCAGTATTCTTAGGAAAATATTGAGGGAACCATGTATATACAGAAGAGACTTTTTGAAGGACAGAAGATTCTTGTTCCTGCTTTTCCCCCCCCCATAGTGGGGAGGATGGAGAGTTAGTAGATAGCATAGTGGTCTGATTTCTGGCAGTTCTGGATGTGTAAACCTTCTGCCCCTCTCCCAGTCCTGAAATGATAAAACAAGTCCTGTATCCTCAAGAGCCAGTTACTCCCGTCCCCCGCCCCACAAACACAAAGAGAAAGCCATATCTCAAAGGTCTCACTCTGGAATGAGGGATGCCTTACCCAGGAATTTGTGGATAAAAAACTGAAGAGCAGAGGGAATGGGGCATGCTTTAATCATGGTTTCACGGTCACAGTGTCCCCTCCAGCCCTTCCCTTGGCATGGTAGTTAGCATTCCAGAATGTAGAAACAATCCTTTTGAGGACACAGGTATGGATGGAGAATGCTTGAGCTTAATATGACAGCACAAAGACTGAATTGTAACATTAAAGAATGGCTAGAGAATTGTATACACAGTGGTGAACGGGGAACTCAGGGGGTATTTATTCTTCTCCTCCATAGGAGAAGTACAAAGACTGTTTTTTTTTCTTGCCTTTCCTTTCAATTCCAGCCCACCCCTTTCTCTGTCCTCCTGTGAATGTAAGAAAAATGAACAGATGTTAGGAGGTAGCTAAGGAACTGTGAGCTTGAGTCCAAAGTCACCGAATATCAAACTCGTTAGAGAAAAAGCACCTCCCAGGGCCTTCTTGGCTCAGGTCTTGACGTTTCCTCTCCCGCTGTGGTCAGAAGAACATGGATCCACTTTAACTTGCAGTAAAGATCTCGTACCCCTGTCATCTCAGGTTTCTCTGCCCCATACACATCTTGACCCATCTCTGGAATCTGTACAAAGATTCTCTTCCTGGAAGCCAGCTCGCTCATTTGGCTTCAAAGCTCACTTTCAGTCTAATACCCATGTGGTGTCCACAAAGTAGGACATACTAACTGTGAGTAGATATGTGGATGCGAACTGGGGGCTGGAGCACATCCTGACTCCAGCATGGGCTTTCATGGCTTCCCTTACTTTTTCTGAGCTCTAAAATTCCTTGGTTGTTTCTTCTCTTCAATGTCAACAGCCCCATAATAGTCTCTGATATGGGTTTTCTTTGCCTAAGTAGAAGCTGTTTATTTTATATGATAGTGCTTTTCACTCACAATAGAAACAATTCTTCCTAGGACAACAGCTTAAAGCTCTGTCTCCATATTGGCTCCAAGGGTTTGAGATCTACTTTCTGAGATATCCTGCTTCCACTCTTCAGTGACTGCTTTCCTATTTCTTTCTTCTGGCCTGGAGCTGCATTTCCCTCTCCCTATCCTCTTATTTTCAGAGAAACGGTCTGTAATATGTTGTCCATGTTAGCCTCAAATCCCTGGGCTCAAGCAACCTTCCCAAGTTCCTTGAAATATATATTATATTTGAAATATATATTGGGACTGGAGAGATGGTTCAGCAGTTAAGAGCACTGACTGTTCTTCCGGAGGACCTGAGTTTGATTTTCAGCATCCACATGGCAGCTAACAACTGTCTGTAATTCCAGGATCTGACACCCTTACCCAGTTACACATGCAGGCAAAACACCAATGCACATAAAATAAAAATAAACATTTTTTTAAAAAAAGAAATATATATTATATTTGAAATATATAATTTAACCGGATATAGATAGCTTACCTGGAAATCAAGGTTTCCCAGGGCCATTTCCTGCTCCTGCTTAACAAGACCACCCTGCTTTCCTCTTAGTTACTCCCTCAGAATTTTCTTATACCTATATTAGTGATGTCTGTAGTGATGACCTTGACCTCACTTCAAACTCTGCCCCACAACTCCACCCACAAATGAATAATTCTGATTATAAATTCTATATACATTTATACAAAAGGGAGGCACAATTGAAAAGATCAAATATGTACCATCTAGAAAGAAGCACCAGTTTGGAACATACTCTGGTAGGTTTTCTGCACAGAAGCGTCAGATGTTCCTTTTTCTCTGTATGTCTAATGCCCCTAAGCTTTAGAAGTTCACTTGTTTTTATGCACTCAACTCAGTCTGGGCAAAAGATTCAGTTTTTAAAAGGTTACAGGGGCTAGCTAGCTTAGAAGTAATGTCTTCCATATGCCTTTTAGTAGTTTTTTGCTTTCTCTCCCTCTTTGCCTCTCTCTTCAATATCTGAAGCTGTTCTGTTGGTTCATCAAGCTGCATAAATTGATTTATAGTCTTAGATACCAGCCCAGCCCTGTCTCCAGACAGTAGGGAACTGAAAGGTAGTGGCAGGTGTGGTAGCAGCAGAGATACATGGAAGGATTCAATATCGTACTGAGGTAATGGTGAAGGCCTAGAGAATATAGGTCCCAAGAAGAGGCAGGATGAATGTTTGTCTTTGGGAAATGATGGTCTTGGCAGGCATCTCCTCCGCAGTCATCACCTCATGCTGGATTCAGGCTGAGCCAGTAGCAGCCTTGGAATGGAAAGTAAAGCATTAGCTGGAGAAGCACCAGAATTCCTTGAGTGTTCTTTGGTCTTGTTGAACTTGATTGTATCAAAGTTCTGGGAAATGATCATTAAAATAGACATTCATGTTTTTATAGATGAACAGTGGTGGGCAAGATCACAGGTATCTTTGTTATTCACAAATGTGAGGCTGTGATTGGATGTTTAGAGTCTTTTTATTCACTTCAAACTGGTGAGGTATAGAGAAAAACCTTGCACGAAAGGAATTATCAACCTGAGAACTGTGTCCCTTATCTGGGATTTGTGGAATGACACTTTACACAGAGAAAAAAGGGCATACTCTACCTTTTTCTTCCTTTTGTCTGCTGTGGATGATGGGATCAAATCTAGAATTTCTTGAATCTCACAAATAGTGTTAAATTGTCAAGAATCTCTTGAATCTCCTATAATCTAAAGCAACCCTTAAGTCCCCTGGTGTTTGATTTGTGTTGTAGTAACATTTTTTGAAGAGTCTGAGTCAAGTATTTTGCAGAATGTTTTTAAATTTGAATGTGTCTGATGTTTTCCTATGAGATGCGTGCATGTATTTTTGGTAAGAACACTGACAGTGCATCTCACTGACCCTGAAGCTCACCATCTTGGCTAGGTTGAATAGTCAATGAGCTCCCAGGATCTGCCTGTCTTCTACTCCTAATTCTGGGGTTACAATCACACAAGACCATGTCTGGCTTCTTATGTGGGTGCTGAGGATTTGAACTCAGGTTCTCATGCCTTACCCATTGAGCCTGCTCCCCAGTTGGGTATTAACTTTTATAGCCTTAAATTTGGGCTGTGTGAATTACAAACTACAAACAACAAAAAAGAATTTGCTCATTCTAGAAGTTAAATGCCAGGGGAATCATTTGTCACTTGGTGCTGGCTTATTTGTATGGCTGATTCAAATTTCCATTATATGTAGATTCCACATTTGGTTTATTTATCTATTGACGGACAGGTTTCTACTTTTTGGCCTTCTGAGTAATGCTGCAAAGAATCCTGGCATGCAAGTATGGTTAACAAGTTTCTCCACTTGCCCATTCCTTAGTTTCATCAAAGGTTTAAGGTGAGAATGGTCTGAAGCCACACAAGTTAAACCTTCAGTGCTATAACAAGTGCAGGTGTAGCAAAGATCCAAAGATGTCAGCTGTTGCTGTCCTAGGAGCTAGGTGAATCCTGAGGGGAGAGGATTTGTTTTTAATTCTAATTTTTCAATTCATTTGACAATAAAACTAGAAATACCTCTATTCCTACCCTCTCTACACTAACAGTTTTCATAGATAAAATATATTTCCTTTCCCTTTTCTTTACTTTGTTCCTTTTCTGTGTGAAATGAAGTAGGTCTCATGTTTGATTTAATTCCTCAGTGATTAGCGTTTTGGCATAGGATAGGAGAGAGGTACCTCAGGGAGCTGGAGCTATCCAGTGGGCATGGGATCATGTCAGTGGTGGGCACATGAAATGGCTCTGTCTGTGCAGTGGAATTGACAAGCTTATGGAATAATCTTATGCTTTGCCCATGACAGTGATAATTATGATTTACTCAATACATACAGTCACAGATCTTAAAGGCATTTTCTCTTTCATTCAGAAAATGTACGGGTAGGATACGTTGTTGCCATTTGTCAGATGAGGAAAGAGAGACCAAGAAAAGCTACATTAACCAACTCTGTAATAGTTGTGAATAAGAGGCTCATGACAACCCTTCTACAGTCAGTACCAAGAGTTAGTTACAATGTGGGGTCTGGCAACTTATTAGTAAGCTATTTTGTGCTGTTACATGAAAACCAATTTCCTTTGATGCCCTGTTTATTGAAATTTTATCCACATATGGTTTTGTGACAAATACATTGGTCTCTCTGAAAGCACTAGTCCACTGGATTATGAGGATCTTCCAAAAATAGATCAGAACATTTCAGCAAACAATATGAAATACAGCCATATCTACTAATAACTGATGCCCACCCTTCCAAGCTCACAGTGGCAAGCACAAATTTCCCAGATTTTAGTTCTTCCATTAAAGATACATACCATCTGTTCTACAATCAATACAAATGTCACCACAGAAAAAGACAACTGATAATTGGTGTTGTCAAGAAAACAGTGCTTTAAAGGGATATGGGAACTGCAGGTCTCCATGAACTATACTTTAGGAACCAGTGAAACAGACTCTGATGTCTTCACTTTGGCTGCTCATATGAAAGAAACACAAAAGCCAGACCTATGAAGTTTGAGAATAATGTTCACCTTGATTAATTTTGGACACATTGGAGCCTGAGTTATGGCCATGACCCTTAAGGGAAAAGAAAAATGAACCAGACTCACTCTTTTAAGAGTTGATTTCAAAGATGGTTTTGTTTAGTTGCATATCTGCACATCCCATTGAAGGAAAACACCACGGAGCTGGGCGAGTGACTCAGGAAACAATTATGGACTCCCACATCAAAGCAGAGAGGCAGACAGATGTCCATCAGCACCATTGCCAGTGAGATCAGCTGATAGCTCATGGGTCAGTGGGAAGTGTCGTCTGCGGGATGTGTGAGCCATGTGGCTACGACAGAAGGATGGCAGCTGACCGAGCCTGGGGAGCCTGGAGGGGAGCCCACAATCTCCTTTGATCAAAGTGGAACTTGTCTCTACTTCCTCCAACCACAGGAAGTATTTGCCTATGTTTCCAGAAGAATCCAACACAGGGAGGCCACAGTTGCTACACATTCTGCATTTCTAGAAACCATTTCTAGATCTTTCTTGTCCATTATCATGTTGGGTTTTCTAGCCAATTGTTGAGAGTCAAGGAAGCTTGGCTATGTTCTTATTTATCAGGAAAGAGATGCTCCAAAGAGAAAGACAAAGAGACATTTTCTGGGGCTGCAAAATTAGCCTTTCTAGTAATTTGTCAGAGACCACAGATAGTGCTGGGTGTGGGGCCAGACATGAGGCTTCATCCAGATGCTCAAGGGCTTTCACTATTGTACCTGGTATGTGTGCTCTCAGACATCTTCAGGCCAGTGTTGTTGGGGGAGGAATGAGAGAGCAACCTATTTCACACATGATGCACAGAGACACAGAGAGACTCTCCTTGGGCCTTGGAGTCTTGCTAGCTAAGGATCCATCTTGCCATGTCTGTAAGAGGACCATGGAGACCAGGGACTACTGACTTCTGACTAGTAGACTTGAAGGAAAAGATGACCTATCTTTGTGGATGTATCAGGCTCCCCTTCATCTTCTGTTTTTAGGATGGTTATGGCATTGCTCAGCTGGTCCTAATCCCATCCCATAATACAGATCAGGGTGAAGTGTCTATACTTGCTCATCAAAGTCTTATTCTCCTGGAAGTTTTTGGGGGAGTCCTGACAACCAGAGATTTCTTTGTTATCACCTACTTCATTATGTTTCATTAGGTGGTCTGAAAATGATGTGGTTCTCTATGGACTTTGGTAGATAAAGAACCATTTTGTCCAGAGACTGTGTCTGAAAGGGTAAAGAGAATGAATTCTGAGCCACTCTGCAGGCAGCAGCTTTGTCTGATCCAGCTTGCTAGGGCTCTGCTCTCTCACACCAACCAGCCTGCCTTACCACCCAATCCGCTGATCTCAGCCATTAAATTCTGTTCAAAGTTTTATTTCCTTCTGTTCTTGCTATCTCAGTGGGTAATCACTCCCAGGACGTTTTGTAACAAATAGCATTTTCTGTTCTGGAGAAGACTGACCCTTGGCTTGCAGCCTGCTAGTCTTTGACAGCCTAGCCCTCCCAGGCCTCATTATTTTTCTCTTTCTGTTCCTTCAAATTGTTATGATTTACTTCGGAGGACCTCAACCCTCAGCCTCAGCCACACTGGCACCCAAACCTATTTCTGTCCCATTTTCCCAGATTCTATCTTATTTTCTTTCACCACAGGAGATCACTTATTTCACAAAGTCTGAAATTCCATATGGTGCATTTATAATTTTGAGCCTTGAAGCATCCCATAGGCTTAGTCCTGAATTAGTCTGCCCAGGAGACATGGACCTTTGGCACAGCAGAGCAGAGCTTATGCCTGGCTTGCTGGAGCCTGAGTGGCCTATGTACTTCCTTGGGTCTTCCTGAATGCTGTGCCTGGCAGGTGGCAGGTGCCACAGATTCCATGCTAGTGGAGCTTCTGCTCTGTTCTCTCTCCCCAACACCTGTTGTTATACTGTTTCTGCATACATTCCTTTTTTAAACACAAATCCAAATCCATCTTCCCAGTGTCTAAGCCTTACTAAGCTCCCCATTGCTTTTTACATCAAATCTTGGTACCTAAAAGCTTCTCTGTACAGCCCCAGTTTTCTCCCCATTCTAAATTCCCTTTCCTTATGGTCTTTCCACTCACTTCTACCTCTCCTTTGAGTGGCTCTGATAATTTTGTGTTCCCAGCCTTTTGCTTCTTTGACTTGGATACTTCCACACCTCTTTCCGGGCAATGCTGGTGCCTGTGTGCCTGTGAATTCCTCTGTCAGCTTCCCTGACATCTAGTATACAAAATGAGTGGAGCCCTCCACTGGGTTGTGTCAATAAGTGGGCCTGAGAGCAAAGTTACATCATTGGCACAGAGGAGAAAAAGGAATCAAGAAAGTTGCTGGGAAAGAACTGGGAAACTTTGAGCCCAGCGTGCTGTTCCGGAAGGCTGGATGGTAGGTATGTGTGGTGTGTAAAAGTTGAAGGATAGGGTGGAGGCAATCAGAAATAAAATCAAAGAGCTAGGCAGGGGTTTTGGGGTTGAGGTGTGGCCTGCCCTCTGGTGATGGGAACCAGCATGTAAGCCATTGACTGTTCCTAGTTGGGTTCATCAGTCCCATGGCACGGACTGGTTTTCTCTATGACAACAATGCTGGAGTCTTTTCCCAAAACCCTCTAGTCATGTGAACTTCCATTTACTTTGGACAGAGGAACTTTCTTCTCTTAGCTCCTAGAAGCCGACCTTCTTGGGGGCATTGTGACCATCAAGGGCAAGGAGAAGGCCGACAGGGAGGCAGACAGTGCTGCCTTGAACTGTGTGTCTCAAATGGCTTTACAGCCCAGATTGTGAGCACAAGGAAGGAGGTGACAGTCAGCTAGGAGAGAAGACAGTACCCCAGAGGGAAGAGCTGATGCTGGGGGCCCACAGAAGTCTGTGTTTTCATTACTAAGCAACTTTAGGAGCAGTATGTTTGGAGGAAAGAGGCGGTAGGGTAATAAGTCTGTAATAATGGGTGCCATGTGGAGGGGAGGCAGTGTTACCCAGCGTAGAAACCGAAAACATGGTTTATATTTTCAACAGTTGGAGAAAGAAATGAAAACTGAATATTTGCTGCACCTGTGAAAACATATTTGATCACTGATGGCAAGTCGAGCATTCTTAATGCAGGATTCATATTTCATAACTCGTGTTCAAACAAGAAAAATGATTATAATGTTAAGTATTTCCTGAGTTTATTTTGATGGATGACAGAATAAGGACTGTATCTTTCACTCATTAAAATACAGATTGGTGTAATTTAATAAATGAACTTAATACACAGATGTTCCAGGCTGTTTTAGCAGGGTGTATATTAATCAACTTCTTTATATATGATCCTCTTTTATATTTTTTAAAGAAACTTGCAGGAGCCAAGGATTTATTAGATTTGCATGCTCTAGGACGAGTATCAGGTATCAGGTCCATGCAGGAGTGTATTGAGATGAAACGAAGCCAGTGTCTGCAGACCAGCCAGGCCCCCACCAGGACTGTCCCTGGACTCCTGGCTTGTTTTGGGGGTCGATTCTCTGAGAGTCATTCCTGCACCAGGTCTCAGATCCCTGCTGAGCTTGCTTGCTGCTATAAATTCATTCAGAAGTGTTTCTGGAAAAACCAAGCCTCGTGCACTTTGATGGCACAGTCTGGTTAGTTGTTCTGTCCTAGGAAGATGTCAGTCAGTAGTCTGTTAGGGAATCTGAGAGTTCAGGTACCTGGTCTGACCACCCCATCCTCGATGCCAGTTCTCAGTTTGATTCCACTCTCCTTTCCCTCTGTCCTCTCAGCAGCAGATTTGGAATGGATGCTTTGTTCTGTGTGGGCTTGTTTCCTATGTGAAAAGCTTGTCTTGCTAACTAACCCTAACCCTAACTAGACCACAGATCTCTGAAAGCAGGGCTGCACCTTCTATCCCCTACAAGCCCTGATTTATAGATATGTTGGGCTCCACTTAATTCATGCATCAGAGAGCAGAAAACAGGCTCCCACAGGACCTGACTTTAGAAGGGGAAAGGTGCTCTGGAGGGTGTAGGATGGGAGGGCCCAGCTGCATGAGGATGCAGTAGGCAACTTAACTTCCTTGTCTCTGTGCCGGCTGTGGGAGGGAGAGAAAAAGCACAGGAGTGTGCATTTTGCTTCATCCACCGGTCTTTTCTTCTTTTGCATAGCCCGTTGAAAAGAGATGTGAGGTTGACTGTGGCTGGCATTGGTGGTGGGTAGGGTTAGAAGAATGTCCCAACACATTTTTGCAAACTGCTCTCTCCATACAGATCATGTAATCTGTCCTTTAGAGGACCTTGTATGCTTGTAATTCCAGAATGTAGGTCCACACTGAGTGCACCCCACTGGACCCCTGCAGGGCTCACCTCCTCTGTGTCATCACTTCTCTGCCTATTAAGTCCCTTTGCTTTCTCCCATTCTACTCAGTGTAAGTTGCTCCCTGTGACATTGTGACACAGCTGTGACCCAGAACACAGGCACCACTGTCTCCCTAGCTTTCCACAAGGATGAGTGCTCACTGATGGCTACAGCCTCAGCTGGCCCATTCTCCCTGCAGATCCTCTGCATCCGTTGGTGGCTCATCAATCACACAGGCAGGTCCTGCGAGTGGGTAGTGGCTCCGTTGTCACATGCCTGTTTGCAATAAGCTCTGGCCAGAATCATTAATCATTCATCGGGGCTGTGGTTAGCGGTCCTCACTCAAGAGCCTGGTTTCAGGTTTTCCAGACTAAGTAGCTCTCCAGCGGGCATCCTCCTCAGTTCTTTCATGTCATTTGATGTTTGGTACATACCAAGCTGGCCACCAAAGCAGAGCTTTGTTCTAAAGGGGTGCTCTGAATGCTGCCCTGAGGGCCACTGGAAGAGAGTTCTGAGCTCCAGCCCCACATCTGTGCAGAAAGTGGAGAGAGCTCGGGGCCAAATCGCTCTTGCGCACTTTTTGAGTGCTCATTGCTCTGCTTTGCCATAAGGATCTGAGAAGAAGAGACTCAGTCATTAGTTCCCTGTGTAGGGGGAGTGCTTCTGCAAAGCAGGTGGCCAGCAAGGCTGCACTCACTGGGATTAGGAAGGTTGGTAGAGTTCCTTTGCGCTGTAGTTTTCATATGGGAATAAATTCATGGAGGCTGTGTGGCAGAGGAGAGACCCAGAGAATCATATAGGGACAAAGGATGCTGTGTGGACCTGCTGTGGAGTCCTAATTAAACCCTGAGTGTACAGTGAAACCATTAAATAATGACCTGCAAACATGAGTGGCAGCAAAAAAAAAATCTTTTTTCTTGGAGAAATCTGAGATAAGTTTACTTTATATTTGACCCAGAGATGGATTTCTGAAAATTATGGGCATGGTCATGGTAAGGTGTTCTATTGAGACACCACACCTCTTTGTAGTCTTTGCTGACTACCACAGCCTACATGTGTAGACCCTACACAGAAGGATGTTGCTGTTACTATTTACTTTGCAAAAGCAGAGGGTGAAAACTTGAGACTATTTTCAGCCACTCACTCTGCATAAATGCTTCTATCTCTTCTATAAGAGAGAAAGAATAATAAAAAGAATTTTTTCAGTGGCAATAAATGGAGAAAGATGGATGGTGAGCCTGGCACAGAGTCTCTGCTCAGGCTAAGTTAGGGTCTTTCCCTAATCACATGCTGCCTATCTCATCATTTACACTTCACCATCCCGGCAAGTGATTATATGGTTAGTCTGTGCTCTTGACATTGAACATGCTAAGTGGCACAGGGGATGCCCTCCAACCACCATATCTACTGTATATGTCTCTGCAGCACCCTTTTACTGAGGCGAATCAGGGAAGCTGTCTAAGGCAATTTAAGATGTTGGAATCAAATTTGTTTGCTTGCTTTTTTTTAATGGATGTTCTATTTCCTGAAGTTGTACAAGTCTCCTATCCCTAGAGAAGGATTTGAATATAATATCCTCTTGCTGGGAGGAAAATTAGAGATAATTAGTGCAGGGGTTTCAAACATTGTAGGGAACTGGAACTGTTTTCCAAATGAAATCTTATATGGGGCCTTATGCAAAAGCAGCATGAGAATTCTTGCAGGAATAGATGCATATTTATCATTGATTAATAACTAATCAATAAAATACTGTTGACAAAGGTATTTTATAACCTCAATTTTACAACAAATAAATAAAATAATTCACTCTAACAAATGTGTATTTATAATCTCAAGATTCTTAATGTATTTGTTTATGATTTCAAGATTATAACAGACATATCAAAAAAGAAGGTGAGTTTGATTAGCACAAAACTATAGAAAATTTGGTATCATAGTGTCCCTTGTCTCACTTTAGTTTCAGAATTCAGTTTATTTCTTTGCTTTATCTTGTATTCATCAGGGAAAATCATCAGTTCCCTGGTCTACTTTGTGTTCCCCCAAATTTCATGTTTTGGAAACTTCATCTCTAAATTAATGTATGCAAAATTGATATGTAAAAGTGGGGTTTGGGGGAGGTAATTAGGTAATATCATGAGAGTGGGGCTACTTTCATGGAATTAGTTGACTTTAGAAGAGGAAGAAGAGACCAGAGTTGGCACGTGTGCCCTGATTGTCCATGTGATGTCTTTTGTTATGTTATGACATAGCAGGAGGCCACACCGGATGCCAAGCAGATGTAGGAGCCATGCTCTTGATTTCATGGCCGCTACAATCCCGAGCCAGATAAGCTTCATTTTTAATATTTATTTTTATTTTATGTAAATTGGTGTTTTGCCTGCATATATAACTGTGTAAGGGTGGCAGGTCTTAGAATTACAGACAGTTGTTAGCTGCCATGTGAATGCCGGGAATCGAACTCAGGTCCTCCAGAAGAACAGTCAGTGCTCTTAACCCCTGAACCATCTCTCCAGCCCCACCAGATAAGCTTCTATTATTTATGTTATCTGAGTTCAGATACTGTTATAAGAATAGAAAAGAAACTCAGACACTAGTTCATAATCCACATTCAACTCCTAGGTACAATGGATTGTCTTGTGCATTTTATGGTCTCTCGGCCTTTTAACTAATATGGGACTAGTGGCATCAGGACCTCCTGGATGGGATTAAATTAACCTTAGTAAACTTGGGCACATAAATTGTTAGTAGGTCCAGTTCGAGGTTGGTGTGCATTGCAGTGTTAATTGTCACCTTAATGGAATCACCTGGGAAATGAGCCTGTAGGGAACTATCTTGATTAATTTTTTCCACTGGAAAAATTCACTTATTTAATCTGTAGAAGAGGCTGTAGGAAGGCCAAAGGCAGTGATTTTTCCTTTTCACACCTGTACATCTCCTTACACACAAGCAAAGAGACAGTGGGAGGGGCCCAGTCCCTGGCTGGGATCTTTACTGTCTAAGTAGATAGGGAGGGCTAGGCAGCAACATTCATTTCTGTCTCTCTTTTCTGTGTATGGTGCTTCAGGCTTGTTTTCCTTCCATAATGGAGTCAACCTTGAACTGTGAGGTGAACCCAACTAGCCTTCCTTAAGAAACCTTTACCACAGCAACAGGAAACATAGATGGCAACCCACCCACTGTGCTTTTAAACCACAATGACTTCAAATTCAGTGGTTGTGGTTCTTCCAGAGAGACAATCTTGCATTCTGTAACATCCGAAATACATAAAATAATTTCTTAGATATAGACTGTTTGGAGCACTTGGTATTAAAGTACCAGCAAAGTCTAGTTGTGTAGATCACACATGAGCAAACTAAAGCCAGGTATATGACATGGACATGCCAAAACCAAGAATAGATGGGCTGGGTGAGGATTTAGGCTTTCTCACTCTACAGCCTATTCTTGGCCTCTCTCTTATTCATGGTTTATCCCCTCTCTTTTCTATTTTGCATTAGGAAAATGTAGTTTGGGGCCATTTGCCTTTATTTCTTAGTGGTGGACACCCCAGCTTTACAATTTACTTTATGTTCCAAACGTCCCATTCGAGCAAGGGGCATAAAACAGACTTACCAGAACCTCAAGTATAACTGGACATGCCTATCAGTGTCTTTCCATTCCACAAAGAGAATTCTGCTCTTGTGATAAATAGGGGTGGATTTGGCCAGCAGGACCTATGTAGTAACACTGACTCCATGCTTGTTCATCTGTGAGCAATGTAAAAGGCAGAGCCGGTGATTTGTGCTAACCAAGCACCTTCATTATATAAGAACTCAAGGGAAAGGGTGGGGATCAGAACGTTTCTCCACACAGCTGTCTCGGGTCCTCAGGATGATGTGTGCTGTTAGGAGGCATTCAAATCATGGTGAGCGTATGGAAAAGTTTAAGGCGAAGATGATGGGTCACTTTCCAAGAGTTCAGGATGAATTTTAAGAGGCACGTAGCATCCCTTTCCAACTTTCCCATCTGGCCTGACTTATGGTGCCTCTCACAGGCCGCTGAGGTAAATGCCACAGGGAACCAGCTCAGAGATGGTACCTCTTCAGTGAGCCATCACCAGGGGATTGCCATACAAGCATCCAAAGTCCTTACTAAAGATGACGGATGACTCTCTCCCACTCATGCTCTCCCACTCTTCACCAAGAAGGTAAGAAAGTACCTTGTTCTTGATCCTGTTGTGTGTTTAGTGAACTTCAGCCTCTCGGCCCTGTTTGTCAGGACCTCTGCATTTATATCCAGGTAGCATTTCAGAGGTGCCCTGCTTGTCTTAAGACCAGTTATTTTATTTTAAGGGAACAGACAAATGGTCTTCACCCAGAATTTTTCAGTCCCAGACACCTTTACCTGAGAAATTTCAAAGCCTTTCTCAGAGGAGAAGCCTGTTCAATTCATCTGGAGCACAGTGTCAGGGTGCCACTATGATGGCAGAGAGAACTAATGGTCTCAGTCACATGGAGGCCAGTGGTTTGCAGCTCTTCCTTGAAAACGGGTGCTTCTCTAAGGCACAGAGACTAGCCCTCCAGGAAAGAAGCCAAAGAGAAGAGGAGGGACTTGGACTAACCCTAACCCTGACCTAGCGCATCATGCACAAAAGGGAGGTGGGGAGAGTCCCAGTGCTTAGGTTATTTTGCAGTGAGACTGTTTGCTACCTCTTGGGACAAGAGAAGCCCTGCCTGACAGTCCTTGCTAAAGATGATGGATGAATCTCCAACTTGCAGCAGAGAGATCCTTACTTCATAAAACCTGGAGAACTGTGCTTTCTTTCCAAACGAGCCAATTTCAAACAGGATTTGACACCTATCACTGAAAATCCTCTCACCTCCAAGAGCACATCCATTATATAAAGTGGAGTTCTAATTGGGTCTCAAAGGCACCGAGGCAAAACCAAGGAGATTATTTGTTCCCTGTTGGTGAATAAGGTGTTCCTGCCAAGCAAATGATCTTTGCTAGTTAAGAATGATGTGTTGAACTCTTCAAAGATGTAAGGACCTGCAGAGGAGGAGGAAGAGAGGCCTATGAGCTCTTGCTTGTGAGCTCTGGGTACTGCATTTGTCCCTGAGAGGAGCTGCCATGGCTAAAATTACATTACCAAATGGTATTCTGTAACCAAGCTTAAAATCGTCTTCTTTGGGGACCAGCATGTGCATCATCGCAGCTGCTCCTGAACACAGCTGTGGATGATGAGCCTCTCTCCCACCCTGCTGCAATTTCCATGCCTGATTATGACCATCTCCTCTGTATGGTCTTGTCTTTTAGGCATTTGGGGAGGAGGGGACAGTGAATGACTCTCCCTTTATGAGAAGGCTTTCTCCTAGAACTCTGCACACCAAGAGGTAAACACAAGCCAAACTGGCCAACACATTTACCAATAAGCCTTTTTTATTTTTAAAAATGTTCTTTATTTGGGAAGCTTTATGTGTGAGGGGGTGGAAATGTCCCCAGGAAATCTTTAAAACCTCAGAGGAAGCTGTTGACCAAGTTCCAGAGAACTGAATTTTTGTTTGTATTCTGTAGGCGGAGAATAACAGATGTCTTTCCACATACTTTAGACAGATGAGTGTAATCTTAGAAATTTTTATTACATTGTTTGATGTGTGCATGTGAATGTGCACATGTGTGTGTCCCCATGTCCACATGTCCTGGTGCACAGGTGGAGGTCAGAGCAGAGGACACCTTGTGGGAGTCTGTTTTCTCCTTCCACAATGTGGAGCCTAAAATTGTACACAGGTCATCATACTTAGTAACAGGTGCCTTTACCCACTGAGAAACCTTGCCAGCCCAAGATGATTTTAATCTCAAAAAGACTGACTTTTCCTTTTTGGAGGACATATTTTCAGTGGTGGTGCTATAAAACTAGACAACATTGTTTCAGGATACTATGTTGAGGTTCTGATCTCTCTCTCTCTCTCTCTCTCTCTCTCTCTCTCTCTCTCTCTCTCTGAATATGTATGTGTATGTAGAGGCCAGAGTACAACCTTTGCTGTTGTTCCTCAGGTGCTATCCACCGTGTGTTTTTGGGGCAAGGTCTCTCAGTAGTTTGGAACTCATCAAGAGAACTAAATTGACTGACTAGTGAGTCTCCGCCATCTGTCTGTCTGTTTCCTCAGTCCTTAGATTACAAGTGTGTATCACCATGCTTGGTTTATTTTATGTAAATTCTGAGGAGCAAACTCAGATCCATGTGCTTACAGGGACCTTATTGACTTAGCTCTCTCTCTAGACTTTGGATAGAAGTTTTTAAAATATTATAAAGAAAAGTCACCTGAAGAAAAAGTTCTATGTGTCGAGGCAAGTCATGTAGTTCTCTCATTTTTAGGTTGGGACCATGAAAAAGCCCCAACTACACCTCCATGTGCTAGAGAACTCACCAGGAAATGTGCAGTGCTCTGTAGTGAAGAGGAAGACTATGATAACTCAGCAGCAGGAACACAACAGGGCAGAGTCAGGAGTGCAGGGGTGCAGGCTAGATGGGAAGAGTGAAAGAGTGAATGCAAAGGATGTGAGCTAATGACCAAGCAAAACACAGACACAATCTCTGCTTGCAGACTCGGAACTTCAGTAATGACAAACAGCTTCTGAGAATGACTCAATATCTCCTTTTTATCGAAGGCCTCTGAACCTATAACCATGTTGTGATATATATCCAAAGGCAAAGTGATGAACATCTAGAGACTGGCTTCATTCTCATAATCTTGAAATTCTTGCTCCCCACTTCTTCTGTGGGATGACCAGAGGAAAGCTGAGCATCCACAAGCGGTACAGCAAAAGGAGGCTCAAACTCACAGGATCCAGGACAGCTGGGACATATTTAGCAGGTGGATGAGATCATGACAGCTGAAGAACTTTGTGAGATCTGAGATCAGTATTCTTGGGAGTCCTAGTCTCTAGTATTAAACTGGTTTGGCCTTGACTCTGGACCACCTAAGCAGAGGCTGTGCTGACATGGAGACACATAGAGCTTTAAGGTTCTGTAATTATTGTGTTGTGTATTTGGCTAATAGTGGGGTTCAATGTCAACTTTTTCCTCCTTCCATTCCTGGAAGAATCCAGGACACTTGGTCCATTTAACTCCCCAGCAGAGGTCAGAGCTGGAGCTCTCCAAGGTGCTGATGTCCTAGGCCAACTCGCCTAGAGGGCACATTATATTGCTAATGTTCCTTGAAGATCACCTAGGCCACCTGCGGAAACTTTTCTACATCCTTCCCTGTCTTATGTGAGTATATTGATCATAAGAGGCCACAGGAGAGGGATATCAGGATCTCTGGATGTGGAGGGGAGATAAACAGATAGATGGACAGATGATGGATAGACGGATAGATAGGTATCATTCACTTCTGACTTTTAAGCTAATGCCTCAGGGAATCAGATAGATATCAGTATCATTCACCAGGAGAATTATCAGGTGAGAGTGGATGAGAAACTTAGTTTATACACATTGAGTGTGAGTAAGGTGTCAGGATATTTCTAGACTTAGAGATAAGATGGTATCAGCAAGTATCAGCAGTCTCTCTCCAACAGTGCTGGGATAATAGTGCTTAACTTTTTACATGGGTGCTGAGGATTGACAATCAGATCCTTATACTTTTCCAGTGTTTTGGTTTTATTTATATTTTCATGACAAACACCCTGACCAAAAGCAACTTTGGGGAGAAAATATTTATATAGACACAATTACAGGTCACAATCTCTCATTTTGTAGAAGTCAAGGGAGGAACTGAAGAATCTAGTCCAAACACATCCACCATCAAAAACAAAGAGAGATTATAGAACTCTTGGCCATCTTGTTTGTTTTCACACGGATAGCTTTCTTCACCCTTACACACTTCAGGGCATGAGAATGTGTCACTCATGTTCAGGGAAAATCTTCCTACATTAATTCACAATCGAGGCAATCCCCTATAGATATGCACATCAGCCAACCTGATCTGTATAATTCTTCATTTGAAATTCTCTCCCCAGGGGATTCAGGTTGTGTCAAGTTGACAGTTAAAACTTATCCGTTTTATTCCACAGCTGTTGAGGAATATTTTCTTAACTAGGCAATGTTGTGTTACATTTGTTTATGCTGTGGAACAGCGCCTTCACTGTGTAAAGGTGTGTCCCTTTTGTTTATGCTGCATTTGTTTAACTCTGTAAAGATGTGTTGCATTTGTTTAATAATGTGAGGATGTGTGTTTAACTCTGTAAAGATGTGTTGCATTTGTTTAATGATGTGAGGATGTGTGTTTAACTCTGTAAAGATGTGTTGCATTTGTTTAATAATGTGAGAATGTGTGTTTAACCATGTAAAGATGTGTTGCATCTGTTTAATGATGTGAGGATGTGTGTTTAACTCTGTAAAGATGTGTTGCATTTGTTTAATGATGTGAGGATGTGTGTTTAACTCTGTAAAGATGTGTTGCATTTGTTTAATAATGTGAGAATGTGTGTTTAACCATGTAAAGATGTGTTGCATCTGTTTAATGATGTGAGGATGTGTGTTTAACTCTGTAAAGATGTGTTGCATCTGTTTAATGATGTGAGGATGTGTGTTTAACTATGTAAAGATGTGTTGCATTTGTTTCACTTTGACTGCCTCTTTGGTCTAATAAAGAGCTGATTGGCTAGTAGCTAGGCAGAGAGAGAATAGGCATGGCTAGCAGGCAGAGAGAACAGATAGGAGAAATGTAGGGTAAAAAAGAATGAAAGGAAGAAGAAGAAAGGAGGGAGCAAGAGAGAAAGAGAGAGAGACACCTGGGGCCAGCCAGGCAGACACAAGAAACAATGAAGGTAAGAGATACAAAAGGAAAGAAAAGGTAAAAAGCCCTGAGACAAAACTTAGATAAAGAGAAACAGAATAAAATAAGATCTGAGATAAGGCCTAGCATTCATAACTAATAAGAAGTCTTTGCATAACAATTGGAAGCTGGTGACCACCCCCCCTCAAAAAAGCCTGCTGTATTTTAAGATTGCACACCACACAGCAGGTGTTCTTACCCCATCAGTCACCTCCCGGCCTCAGCATTTACTTGCTTTTCACTGTCCTCTGCCCACAGAGATCTTTCTCTTCTAAGTGGCCAAGCTTGTTTCTCACTCTCCACCTTTTCAGATACTATTTCCTTTGTCAAGAAACTTCTTACTGTTGGTGCAGTTCCCATTATCCATGTGCCTGTTCAAATACAATCTTTTCAAGAGAAGTCCTTCCTGATGTATGTATATAGTATCATTATAGGTTTTTCTCCATCACATTAATCCATTTCACTTTCCTGGTAGCATTTATTATTGATGAAAATTCACATTCTGCCATTGAGAACTTTTTGCCTTTGAGTTTCAGGAAGCCACCTGCTTTGCGGATAGGATTTTGAGCTGTCTTGCTTATTTCCCTTCCTTAAACAATGCTTCATACAAAAATGAATGACGGAGATGCATTATAGGAAGTAGAAAAGTATAAGATTCAGCCCATTGAACATGAATTGATTACTTATTTGATTCCAGGAGTCAGAATCTATTACAGAAACATCAACCAATAAGGGCCATCCCTAGCATCTTGGAATTTGTAGTATAAGAAGGGAGGCAGACATACTTTTAAGAGGAGAGGTCTATAGGAAAAATAAAGACCAGAGTCATGAGGCTTCAGAGGAGAGGGGTTCTATGTAACATGGAGAATTTAGAAGGCTCTATGTAGGAAGCAAAGCTCTGAGGTCACAGTCAGATCCATCAAATTGGGGTGATGTGAATGGGAAATAGGAAGAAAGTAAGAGTGTATGTAGTCCTGAAGAGGAAAAGAGAGACTGAATTAAGAGTACTGGAATGTATTTTAAAAAAGAGTGAGTCAATTTTTTTGGAGATTAAAAAGATTAGTTGCATACACATGGGTAAATGTGTAGGTGGATGTATAGACATATGAGAATGTAGGTGGCACAATTCCTTCCTGGTAGCCAGGATTTTGTGGGTATGAGTCTAACTTCAAAACTTGTTTACATACAAATTTCTGAATCAATCAGAAGGATTTAGATTTGTGCTCAATAGAACAAAGGATGGTCATTGTAGTTATTCAAAAGTGGAAAGGCCTGTCTTGGAGGCAGTGGGCTCACTGCCTCTTATTGGGTGAGGAGAGGTCTTGGTCTTTGGATGGGGCACTATAGTTTATTATCTTGGAGTTCTTTTTAATGAGAATGCTTCTATCCCAGTGAGGCAGATGCATAGGAGCCAAGGTTCTCCTGAAGGAAGAAACAAATTAACAAAGACTACCTAGCCCCCTCCTCCACCTCTTTCTCTGCTTCTCTGTAGATCTGGACACTTACTGATTTTGTTGAATTGGCTCATGTTTTTGTGGAATATGGCAGGTCCAAATGTCAGAGTCATCTAAAAGACTGAAGAGTCAGAGAAGAGCTGATAATTTAGCTATAGGCCAAAGAAATTCTGAAAGCAGAGTTCTTTTTTCACTGGGAATGGCCAGTCTTTTTATCTTAAGACTTTTATTTGACTGTGTGAGTTTATTACCTACATTAAAAACAACAATCAACTCTGCTGATTAAGGTTGATTGCACTTTAAGAGTACCCTCACATGCACACATAGACAATGTATGGACAGTTATCTGAGTACTGTAGCCTGACCATTTGACACATAAAATTAACCACTCTGCGAGAGCCTGCTCGCATCCAGGTCAGCTACAGGTAAGTGGATGCTGTTTCTTCTCTAGTGACCTGGTGCCTTCTTTTGCATCTGCTTCCCATGTACACATTCTTGGGGATAGGGAATCAGAATGTTGGAAAATTTTCAGGAATTTGTCTATGTTCCTGTTCAATTATATCTACTCATCTCAACCTGGTCTTTTTATATTCTGTAGCTGAATTCTCACCTTTGGCTTCTTTCCCGTGATACCCAATTATGAACACCATTTGGCCTTTGTCTGTAGACTCTTTCTTATAATTTATCATGCTGTGGATCACATTGTTCTTTCCCTGGAACAACTAAAGCTTCGGCTCCCCCTCTGTTTCTTCAGTCTCATAGGTTTGGGAAAGTTATGACAGAAAGATCTTCACTTCTGTTTCAAAGTTAGAGAGTGTCAGAGGGGAAGTAATTACACTGCTTGCCTGAAGGATCTTTTGGAGAGAGCCCAGTGTGGCCAACAGTCAAGTTTTCTGCATCACACATCATTCTCCATCTGTATCAGAATTCTTGGTAGATTTTTTTTCAAGCGTAGTGTCCAAAGCATCTCCAACCTCATAAGAATAAAGTGCCCTGTCTGGTTCTCAGTCAGGAGGGAATAAGCAGATTCACATTCTTTTGAAGCCAATTTCAGATTCTGGAATGCTTTATTGGAAACCACTCCATCTCTGGAGAGATCCATCACCTCTTAGGCCTGCATTTAGTCTAGGTCAGAAGAGGACTCTGGACTTCTAAATAATACAGTGTCTGCCCGGATGAGCATCATTCTTTATGGGGGCTCTAGATTGATTCAGAGTTATCCTGGCATATCTCGTCAACACTGAGAACTCCTCACTTGTATTAGTTTTCTTTACAAGATGGAGATGATTTAGGAGAGATGGATTATTTTAGTTTACAATTTCTGGCAGAGAAAGAATGTGGTATTCATGAGGGTAAGAGTGGTTCTTGTATGTGGACGTGGGAGTGTGAGAACCTTGCTTACATCTCAGCTAAACAGGAACTATAAAGCTCAGGGGAAAAGGAACTTGGCTTTTATCCGCATCCCCATCTCTACAGTCCTGTATTGGTCAGCTGGATCCCAGGTCCAAAAGAGTTTAAAACTTCCCCAAACAGCACCAACAATTCGGAACCAAGTATTCAGGCATCTGAGTTAATGGGAGATGTGTTGGCTAGATTTGTAACAACTTGACACAAGCCATAATTGTTTGAGAAGAGGGGACTTTTATTGAGAAAATGTCCCTAACAGTCTGGTCTATGGGCAAGTCCAGAAACTCTATAAAAGCCTCATGAGGAGGTATGAGAAGTAAGCCAGTAAGCAGCACTCTCCCATGCTCTCTCTTCTTGTCCTGCTTCCAGATTCCTGCCCTATTTTCTCTGGATAATATACTGCAGTCTGTGAGATGAAATAAACCCATTTTTCCCCAAATTGTTTTAAAGTATTGTCTTTATAATGACAATAAACACCCTAAGTAAGACAGGGGACATTATATATCCTAACCAACAAGACCACATCAACTGCCTACCTCATCTCTGCCCTCCTCTCCCCTCCATTTCCTTATGCTCTTAAGTAACTGGTGTATGGTGTGGTGAAGAGATGCTCTGAGTATGAAGGAGGGGATTCAGTCTTTGGATACAGGACAGTAGGCCTCAGGGTCATGAGCACGGGCAGAAGGACTCTTCCCATGTCTAAGAGCAGAGGTACATCTGACCACATCACTGCTCACCAGAGCAGAGGGAGCATGAAGTGGGGAGCCAAGTGGCTTGAATTCCTGTTCTGGCTCTAATCTTACCTTCCTGGTATTGGCGGACAAGCCACAAAGTCAGAGCATGGTGATAACCAGATGCGTTCCTGGGGTTTTTCTTTCTACTTCTCAGATAGATAGATAGATAGATAGATAGATAGATAGATAGATAGATAGATGGGGGTGGGGCAGGTGAAGGGGAGGCTCCAAGAAGTCACAGTGCTAGCTAAAGGTCTGAAATTAAGGCCATATCAGAATTATACATATTAATAAACTCTTCTGATGATTGCATAATTTCTATCATTCTCCCTACCTCCTTTTAAATTGCCCTGGATTTCTGATTTCTCCACCTTTAAATGGAGGGCAGTAATGTCTACTTTTCAAGATCATTGTAAAATGGAATGGTACCTCATGACATAAGCTGGGGCTAGTTGCAGACTTTCGTTCTATAGGACATAACCCCACAAATATGAAGGCATGAATTTCAGGTTCTCTCCCTCCTCAGACCCACTTCCCCCTCTCTCTACCTCCTCTCCCTTCCCTCCTCCCTTCCTCTCTCTGTCTCTGTCTTTCCTTCCCTCTCTCTCCCTCTCTTCCACCTCCCTCCCCCTTCTCCCTCTCTCTGTCTCTGTCCCTCCCTCTCCTTCCCTCTCCTCCTCCCTCCCCCTCTCTGTGTATGTATAGAAATGGAAGCTAGACAGGAATGATGTCCAGTTGGTTATTATGAGTACATTTGTAACTGTAGTTAAAATATTGAAATGCAGGGCTGGAAAGATGGCTCAGTGGTTAGGAGCATTGACCATTCTTCCAGAGGACCTGAGTTCGATTCCCAGCATCCACATGGTAGCTAACAACTGCCTGTAATTCCAAGATCTGACATAGTTACACATGCAGACAAAACACCAATTTACATAAAATAAAAATAAATATTTAAACAATATTGAAATGTTTGCTGCAGTTCCTCCAAATTGCCTTCCTCTACCATGGCTACTTGTTTGCTTTCCAGGATCTCTTTACAGTTAAGGGAGCAGAGGGTAGTGATCCTGGCATGTCCAATGATCCCTAAAACCTCTTCTCCAATCCTATAGCCAGGCAAGACTCATTCTTATGAGTCATTTTCCAGCACTATACACTATATTTTGGACATCACCAATTTAGTAATCTTTTGATATGCAAAAAAGCACATTGAGATACTATAATTATCTTCCCAAGCTCTGTGAGCTGACCAGGTTCAGCCAGATGTTTCCCTTTTGGGATTCTCATAGTGAATCAGATGATGCTTGAGGACTCAAGCAGGCTTAACATTCATAATAGCTCACTGACTGACCGTTACCTAGGCGTTTAGTAGGGATGTTAATGGAAATACCCACATTGGTAGGCAGGCTTCTTACAATAGTAGTCAATTTTCCATTGAGCATACCTCAAGAACCAGTGTGCCAAAAGCTGTACAGAAGATTGGCCTTGTGCCATCTGTACATATTCTGCTCATCAAAGAGATCAAGTGCCCCTCTAGGATTCAGAGTTGTAAGAGAATGTGACCTTACATTGAAGAAGAGCAGGTGTGATGGAAGACACTGCTTTTTAAGAAATACAGTCCATTTCAATCACCGTGGATAAGGTTCTGCCTGCCATATCCCCTGCTCATCTTTTTTAATCCTTTCTTTCCTTCACAGGTAAGGCTTTATCTGCTATAATGGGCCAATCTCTGCATCTCCCCAGGAGATCTCTTTTTCTATCTCCTTGCCTCTTTACTGGTAAAAGGAACTGACAATATTATGTACTAGGACATGTGCAACAGGTACCTGAGGACAGCTCACGTTTTAGACTTCCTAATATGTAGTCTTTGGAAGTGTAATAGAGACCGGGGAAAAGGAGAGAGGAGAGAGGCCCTGTAGAAAGCTTTGCTGTCAGAGATTGTCCTCGTCACTGTTCTACTTCTGTGATAAAACACATGGCCAAGGCAACTTATGAAAGAAAGAATTTAATTGGGCTTATGGTTTCTATGATGGCAAAGCAAAGTTAGGACAGCACAAACAGCTAAGAGCTCACACCTTGGTCCACAGCAGGAGGTAGAGAGGGTACACTGGGAATGATGTGGGTATTTTGAAACCTCAAAGCCCATCCTCGGTGACATGCCTCCTCCAGTAAGGGCGCACCTTTTTTCTCAAGCAGTTATAACTACTAGGGACCAAGTATTCAAACATATGAGCCTGTGGGGGGGGGCATTATCGTTCAAACAAACACATTCCACTTTCTGGCCACCATTGGCTCAAGGGTATATCACTGGGGACTAAGTATTCAAGCATAAGAGCCTCTGCAGGGGTATTATCATTCAAACAAACATATTCTACTTTCTGGCCTCCATAGGCTCAAAGAAGACCCTTATCCATAGGCTATAAACAAAATGCATTTAGTCCAGCTTTACAAATCCCCATAGGCTTTTTAGTCTCATAACTGTTTAAAAGTCCAAAGTCTCTTCTGAACCTCAAGGCAATATCTTAGCTGTAAATCCCTGTAACTATCTAAATGCACATTGCATACTTCCAACATACTATGGCACACAATGTACATTGTTATTCCAAAACGAAGAATGATACTGTAGAGAGGAAATACTGGACCAAAGCAAGATGGAAGCTTAGCAGAGTAAGCGCCATATATTGTAGCTCTGTGTCCAATGTCACAGGGCTGAGAATGCTCTACTCTTCTGCTTCTGCTGCCTACAACAGACTTTTTTCTTTTAGCAGGTTCTGCTTCCTGCATACAGCTCGGGATAGGCCATGGCTCTGGCACCTTTAATATCTTGAGGTCTCCCACACAATCGAGACTTCACCTTGATAGCTTCACACAATGGCCAGTAGGGATTCCCCTGCCACATTCTTGGACTCAGAGACTCTTTAACCATGGAGGAAGAGTCTACAATCTCTGTACTCATGCATCTAACATGACTCTAAATCCAGAGCAGTATGGATGACACTGCCAAGTTTTGTTAACTTGGGGTGAACCCTGATCCTCTTGAGTCATATTGCTAACAACTTTGATTTATTGTTGCTTTTAATAGGCAGAAAATTTCATAAGTTGGAAGTTTAGATATATGGAGTCTTGTCCTGAGTCTCCCTGATCCAATTTGATTCAGGTCTCTCCTTAATTTCTTTATCTTTTTCATCACAAGCCTTTGCTCTAACATTAATTTTCCTGTTGCTTTATCTCTTCAAGCTGTATATTCTGCATTTTTGGATCCCACTTACTCTTTTTTTTATTGTAGACTTGCATAAGAGTGATAACTGATAACCATACAATTAAGTCAGTCTTAGACTCTCTTGAAATCTCTCCACCAAAACATTAGTAGTCCATTATTTAAAACATTTAACCTCAGGCAAATTCTTAGGACAAGGGCAGAAAGCAGCTAAAATATCACAATAATGCTCTCCAGCCCACTTGGTAATATTTTTCTCCACTGAATCTTCTTGAGCCTCTATAGTCCACATTGCTCTTAGTTTTGCTGTCTTTCAATATCCCACTAGGATAATCCAGTAAAGCTGTGTTTTTATGGTCCAGTTATGTTTATAGCCCGAAGTCACAACCTCTTCCACATTCTTCCTAAAAGCAATATGATCAGGTTGTTTATAGCAATAACATATTCCCTGATACCAAATTCTGTCTGGCTTACTTTTTTATTATTCTGATAAAACAATTTGACCAAGGTAACTTATAAAGGAAAGTATTTAATTGGGCTATGGCTTCAGAGTTATCGTTAGAGTCCATAGTGGCAGAGCATGACAGCAGCAACAGCTGAAAGGTCACATCTTGGTCACTGTAGAGATCCCTGGACAAACATTGGACTCTACCAGAGAGGTTAAGTTTTGAGATAATGGTTGAATACATCATGTATCCTCAAAGGGCTTCACTTTCCCTAGACAAGTAAAAGTATATCACACTTTTGACATTGAATACTCACTGCTGCATGTAGGCTCCTATCCACCTAATTTGTTTTGGTTCTGGGTGGCATATAGAAAACTTTTGTTTTCATTCAGGAAGGCTTGTGCCAGGGCTTGAGATGCTTCATCAGTCAGTAACTTCTGCCGTTTGCCTCATCCTCTCTCTTGGGATGCTGTAACTGTGTCCACCACCCATGACTTGCCAAGTACTGTCCAAGTACCTGCCCCGCCTCCTGCCTCTAACCCTTGTCAAGGCCCTGAAGGGAAAAGAACGTGTATGCCCTTCTGTTCAACTGAAGAAACACTAAATGACTCTTGGTCTCTCTTCCCTCCAACCCTCCCATGTGCTGTTTGAACTGAGGGAAAAATCTGTTATTCATAAAGAAAAACAAAGGATGATAAATTATAGGAGCTTGTAAAATACATTCACATGAATCACACTTTCTTCTGGATAATTGAATTTAGAGTGACATTGTCCAGCATCTGCTACTGACGCAGGAATGCCAGCCTCCCTCAGTTGTCTTTTATATTTTAAGTGTGAGCCCACAAAAGCTCAGCTAAATCCAGGGCCTTGGCTGTCTCCAGGCCAGTAATATGTGTGTTGTGATCTTATACGCAATTTCATTACTCAGCCTGAATTAGGAGCTTCATTAAAATGATATGTCTCTGTTAGAGTTATAAATGACAAGTGACCTTCCAGCAAAATGTGGCCTCATTAGATGACAGGAAGAGATGTCAGGGTATGGGATGCTAAGGTTTTGATGTTCAGGAAAGTCAAAGCAAAGGTGAGTAATGTAACAGAGGATTCCACTTAACATCAGACCAGTGTTTCTGGGTCCTACTGTGGCTGCTGCTGCTGCTGCTTGGTACAGTGAGACATGGGCTTTTCATAGTTGGCTTGAAATGCAAGCTTGTGGGTTGTTTATGGTTTGTGTGAAACCACCACTATATTTTAATTATAATTGGATGGCTGGTTAAGGGAACACAGCTGAAAAACGTCCAGAAATAACTCTTTTCTTTCTTCATCTTTTTGTCCAACCAATTATTCATTGGTTAATAGGCATATTGCTCAAAAAGAAAAGACCCCAAGAGACAGGAGGCTTTGCTTGTCTCAGAAGCCTTGGGATTTGGCTCTATTGGATTTCCTGTTTTCACAGATCTTCTCCTTATCTCTTCACATAACAGAAGAGGTCTGGCTTCCCAAGCTGGGCTCAGTACAATTTGCAGGTTTGTACTTACTCATTGGTATGGGAAATGTCTCTGGTCCATAGGACTGGTCTTCTGATTGTACAGTCCAGGGCTGGAGATTTGGAACAACAACCTAGGATGAATGGTGAATGAAGGATACTGAGATTCACTGGGGCTTTCATCCCAGGTCCAAAGACTTTGTCCTTTTTGGTCATTGGTACCTTGGGTGCTTGAAGGCAGGGTTACTACCATAGATAGGGCCCTGTGTTCTATACATGAGAGTAACCAGTCTGAGGAGTGAGCAAAAATGAGCTTCAGCCTGTGCTCCATGGGCCAGTTGCTGGATTTGAATCTTTTCAAAGGTGGGTAATCTATCATTCATGAGTCAAATCAGGTCCAGCAGACCTACAAATAAGGTCATTTTGGGACATGCTATGCCCATTTGTTGAGTGTTGCTCATGGCTGCCTTTGTGTCCCAGTGGCACAGTTGAGTTGCTGTGCAAGGGTGTTCATTGTCTGCAAAGGCTATATGACCCTTAACAGAAGACATCTGAAGACAAATGATCTGGAGGTAGGGGCACCTTTTTCTAATTTTCAGGAGGCTTTGACTTCCTGCCAAGCTACAGTTACACCCTAGTGATGGTAAGACTGCCTTTTTCTCATTCTCACATAGGTACCTTCTGGGATGGCAAGGTCCTGAAGAGTCTTGCCTCTGTGGATGAGAGCCTTAATGGAGCTGGAATGCCTACTGCAGGCAGTTGCTGTATTTCAAGGCCAGCTCTAAGAGACAGAGCCACAGGCTTATTACTCAGGGGCTGTTCAGGGAGCCAGGGACTGGCTGTTGCAGCTCCCAGAGGGGAAACAAAAGCTTTCCTTGTTCCTTTTCCAAATAGCCGTGAAAGAGAAGGTTTGGTTTTGGATCTTTGTCACTGGCCACTCCATAAAAAATGCAAACTGTCTCATGACTTACCATCAACCACTTGTTTACACAGCAGGCCTCATTGACACGGTTTATTTTACTGCGGTTTTTATTCTAATCTAAAGCGAAACATGAACTATAGCATTCGTACAGTTCTCTTCACCTTTTGCAACCCAGAACCTGCAAAGGAAGTGCTGTTGGTTCTTTCTAGTGCCCGCCCTGTGAGTGGGTGATTTCTGTCCTGCTCTGGTCCCATGAAACCCACTCAAAAGGACTGCTGAGCTATACTTGAAAACCCAAAGTATCCCTCGTGTTTCCCAGGGACTCACTGGACACAGCATGACCAGTGGGGTGCAGAATATAAGTCCAGAAGGCAATCAGGAGTGTCCTATCTTTTTCTAGCTCTGCAATTCTCCACCAAGCAGGTGGGAACCAGCTTCAATGAGAGACTGGTGACAGTTTTCCCAGGGTTCCCTAGGGCTGATGCTTTCTTCTCCCATATGCCTTCTGTGACAGGATTTGTATGCCAGGAAAGGGTGTCACCTCTTGTGACTCAGATCACAGGGACTGGGGTTTTGGTAAGGACCAAACTGTTGTTCAGTTTGCCCAATGTGTGACTTTTACATGTTAATGACTTCTTTGTGCCCTACTGTCCACTGAGGACAGCATTCTTCTCCACGTTTCGTTAATTGCTATATATTATTCAATGATAATTAAGAAAATCTCCCTAAGGACCCAGCAATACCACTTCTGGGTGTATACCCTAAAGATGCATAGTCGCACTCCAAAGGCATTAGCTCAACTATGTCCATAGCAGCGTTATTTGTAATAGCAAGAACCTGGAAACAACCTAGATGTCCCTCAACTGAAGAATGGATTAACTGTGGTACATCTACACAATGGAGTACTACTCAGCAGTAAGAAAAAATGATATCCTAAAATTTGTAGGCAAATGGATGGATTTGGAGAATATCCTCCTGAGCGAGGTATCACAAACCCAGAAAGATAAGCAGAGGATGTACTCACTCATTAGTGGACTCTAAACAAACAAACAACCAAGAAAAAGGAAAGCATGCCCAAGCTGCAAACCACAACCACTGAACAGCTTGAGATCAGAAACACCTTGGATTGACTCCTTGGATCCCACTCCCACTAGAGGAACACCTGACTCAGTCTTGAGGTTGGGGGGAGAAAACTGGATCTGCCAGAAGTGGAGGCTGAACTAAGCAATATTGGGACAGTGGGACCATGGGACTGCCTGCCACCTGCCCAGGGAGGGGATGAGGAGTTGTGGAGAAGAAAGAATGACCTGATGTGATGGGAGGGGGAAGGGACCTTGAATAAGGATATACAAGGATAAAAAGTGTGACTTATTTGTTCGTAATAATAAAATAAAAAGAAAAAAAAGAAAAGTCTATGTGGATGGACTGAAGAATCTGATGGTCTGAACATATTCAAAGAGACAAGGTAATAGGTGCTTTGGAACCTTTGGGAATGAAAGAAAATAAGCAAGTTAAGGTAGAATCTTACAGTCTTGTTAAAGGAACACGAACATCTTTTCAAAGTTAACTCCACACAACTAGAACAAGCATGGAGAATTAAGGAGCAGGCAGTCTGGCATCTGATAGAGTACTGAACCGGGGAGGAGGAACTTCTCTGATAGAGTACTGATCCGGGGATGAGGAACTTCTCTATGATGGTTGCATTGCTTGGGACACTGGGCTTTCTAGAGGACAGAGCTATCCAGGTGGGTGGGACTGTGTAGGACAAAGCATCCCTAGGTCACTTCTAGGGAGCTTAGGTTATTTTTGCAGCTCCAGGAGAATATGCTTCTTTCTTTCCCTGTTCTTGATCTTAGACACCTCTGCTTACAGTCCCTGGGGACTGTGGAAACTCTAGAACTTGGCCAGAATGCATTATATAAAATACCTATTCTAAATGTATGTTCCCCCAAATATATATCCATATATATATACATATATACATATATTTTACTACCATAATTATTAATATATTTTTATTGATTTATTATATATAATTACTCATGGAGATCCTGCATTGCTTATCAGATTCCTTTTGTGGGAAAGCACTTAGTTCTTTTCATTTAGCATCACTCTTAAAATTAAGATCCATAAACTAGGCCTACTCAGCAAGAGAATTCTGGAGAAGCTGGAGGGGTCTAATTGCTATTAGACACACTGAACTGAGTGGTGTGTGTGTGTCTGTTCATGGGCATGCATGCCTCTGAATGTGTGAGTGTGTGTACACGTATGTGTGTGCCCTCCTCTTTTGAGCCTCTGGGTTTTCACAAGACATAGCAATCCAAACCAAGGAAGTTTGCAGGCTTGGAAGGGAGGACATTTTGCTGCCAGGAAGCATTTCTTATTCCAGTCCCAGTATGTCAATGACTTTCTGTTGCTGTGACTGCATGAACTACCATGAACAATTTAAAAGGAGGGAAGATTCATGTTGACTGACAGCTTCAGAGGTTTCCATCCATCACAGTTGGAGTGTGGGATGGAACAGAACAGCTTGCAACATGATGGTCAGGGGACACAGAGAAAGAATGCCTGAACAAGGCTCGCTTTCTTTCCCACTCTATTTCCCCCTGGATTCTCAGCCCCAGAGAGAACCTGCCCATATTCAGGGCTTGTTGTTCTTCCTTAGAGAATCCTTTCTGAAACACAGACATATTCAGAGGTGTGGCTTCTAATCTCCCAGGCTGCAAAATGCAAACAAGTTGGCAGTCAATATTAACCATCCCAAACAGCTTGGAGGAAGCCTCTTTCTTATCTGAGGAGGGTGATTTGGGCTCTTGCTCAGTAGGTTATTATTTGGAGCCAGGTAGAAAAAAGTTTCTAACATTAGAGGAGGGAGGGGGCAAGAGCAATGTCTTCCTTCTCAGAAGGGAGGAGCCAGCCCTTCCCTGGTACATCTGGAAGAAGTCTTTCTGGATTCATTTTACTTGATGTCAGAGCCCAGGATTTGTAGAGTGCTGCCTAGGTTGAGAGGGCCATGTGTGAACGTGGTGCATTCTGGGAGGGAAAAATAAGTCATCCCTTTAAGATAACTTAAACAGGTGACTGTTTCTTAGGTATGGAGCCCAGCACCATAGAAATTAGCCTAACCATGGAAAGCCTAGGTCTCTTGCCAGGTGCTAAATGTTTTGGAGAGCCAGATGGTTTGACACAGTGGATCTTTGCTTCTTCTCTCCAATTATGTTGCTGATAGATGAACAAAGGATACTCAAGTTCCTGTCTTCCTACTGCCCACACTGTGCCACTCCACCCTCCTTCTTTTAGATGATCTCTTTCTTAGGAGTCATCTCTGTCCATTGGAAGTAACAGCTGACACTTCTTGGATGGTCTTGTTTTTCTTTGATTTTTCCCTGGAAAGCTGAACTCAGTGATGATTAGTATGGGAAATAGCTCAAATATATGTTCTCAGATTAGGCCGGTTTGTTCTCCACCCCCCACCCACCACCTCACTCTGAAGTTCTGCTGGCCTGAAGCTTGAAGAGGTCCACCTGCTTTTCCTGAATGCCTAGATTAAAGATATATGCCAGGCCTCTTAGTCTAGAGGCCTCCCCACTCTGGGCAATTATAGTCTATAAGCTTTGTCAGTTTTGGACACAGAATCTTAACCATGTGGGTGGAATCAGGTGGAGGCAAGGTTGTATATATATCAGGACATCTTCTGGGCAACGTACTACTGACTTGACTCATTGAGTGCTTCTGAGTGTGACATGACCTTGGCCAGAGCTGCTTGCTGGGTGAATATTCTCTCTTACCTCAAATAAACTGGGAAGTCTTTGTTCTTAGGGTTACATCTTTGCTGCAGTCTTTAGTGTCTAAAAAATTATTTATGTCAACAACTGTCCATCTGTTCTCTTATGTGACTTGAAATTCTTAAATGTCCACCACTGCCTTTAGTCTTACTTTCTTTTGATCTTTTAGGTTTTCAAAGCTGGCCAGAATTTCTTGACACCCAGAGGGTCTTTGAGCACAAATGACAATGGAAATGGTCAAGGTTTATGGAGAATAAAGGGACAGGGAGGGCACTTACCTTGCCACAACCTGTAAAGTGGTTTTCAATCTTCAATCACTGCGTTATATTTGCTCATGCTATTGGATGTCACCAAACCACTTTGATATCAAGAGCAAGGTAACTCTCTATTTATTGTCACTTTGTATAAATGAGTCAGTCTCCTTCCTTTAGTTTCAACATCTTCAGCTTCTGATAATGTCTGTGCAACTAAAGACGACTGATAGATGATATTTTTAGTGGCAACCAGCCACTCGAGTTCAAAGGTTGTCTTGTATGAATGTGATATATGTATGCACATGTTTGTGTATGGGCATATGTATGCAAATGTTTGTATGTATATGTGTGTGGAGGCCAGAGATTGATATCAGCTTCCCACCCCTGTAACACAAATTCAGATTGTATTAAAAGACTCAGAGTTAAGTATCGGGAAATGGCTGAACTATCAGAGAGAGAAAACACCACAGTCAGTTCTCACCCAGCTGTCTTCCAACTTCCTCAGCCTCACTCCTGGTCACTTCTGCCTCTGCTGGTTTCCTAGGAGGCCTTATCTTGCGTGCTATATCCCATCCAGGTTAGAATTAAAGGCAGGAACTCTCTGTTTCATAGCTAGCCTTGAACTCACAGAAACAAAGAAAGTTCTGTCTCTGGAGTTATGGGATTAAGGGTGTAGGTCACCACTCCCAGGTTTTCCCTGTGATGAGATTAAAAGCATATGCCATTGAATCCCAGCTGTTTGTCCTTGTACTCAAGAATCAAAAAATTCCTGTGATGTCTGCCTAGGTTTTGACTGTGTGTGTTGTCTCTGGCTATTTCAGGTTTTATTAAATATGTAACATATCACCTCACTCCCCAATCATTCTCCATTTTTTTTGAGATGGGCGTCTCTCAGGAACCCAAAGCTCATTGATTTGGCTAGGCTGGTTGGCCAGTTAGAGACAATCCTCCTGTCTCTACCCCATGCCTAGCACTTGTACCCAGCTTCTCAGTGGGTCTTTGGGTTCTAGACTCCCATCTTCCAGTTTACTGGGCAAGCATTTTCCAAGTGAGCATCTCCCTAGACCCAAGATGTTCTTTTAGGAGAATAAAACTGCTTAGTGGTGGGCATGTTTGACAGGCACCACTAAGAAGTATTTTTATTGGCCCAGAAAGCATCACTTCAGTTGAGATGAAGACGGTAAAGAAGATTGAACTTGCAAACATGTATCTGGATTCGTACATGGAGCATTCAGTGCCAGTGGAGAGAATAGGTGGTTGAACCAGTCCCAACACTCAAACCTCACAAGTAAACAGGGCTTATGGCTCCAGAAGTGCAGCAGTAACCCTGTTAAAAGATTTGAAGAAAGTCCAATAGACAACAGAGCTTCATAATGATCAAAGAGTAGTGTTGTCTCCAGATAACAGAGGCCAGCAGAATATTTATCAGTATTGGTGCAGAAGAAATTCTATAATGCATAAGACTTAAGAATCAAATGTACTGTATAAATATTAAATCTGGTGGCCTTTAATAAAATCACACACACATGCCCAAATGCACATGTGCATATACATTCACACTTGATGAAGGCCTAGTCTTAACATTTAATGAGATTGTTCATCTTTAATGTGAAAGTAATGGAAAATGTGGTTAAAGAAAAGAATGGAACAGAGTTAGATTTATCAAGAATGTTGATTACCTAGTATCTAATAAAAGAAGAGATGATTTCTATTTGATGTGAGAATAGTACTGGAAACCCTGGTCAGAACTTGATTCTCATTTTTAGCTCAGAGTTCCTTCCTGGATGAAGCCAAGGCAGTTAGTTCCCTCTTGCAGAAGAGAGTTCATAAGATAGGTTCCTGTGGCAGAAGGCTGATTCAGGGCTCCTTTGTTCTTACCATTCATAGGATTCTCCTTCAAAATGTGTATGGTGGATCAGTAAAAGAAAGTTTCAAGTACCTCACTGCATAGCCTCAGAGACCCCAGTAGACTCCATCACTCACTACCCCTACCCTCACAGAGCCTTGTCATCTCTTTGAGATAACACTGGTTGCCAGGTTACAGAACCATCCTTTTGTTTCTACACAAAGGGCACAGTCAGGCAACTCAACAATGAAAACAACTTGAAGGGAGACCAGCTGTACTTATAAATAAACATCCCAAGCACATTAATCTGCTGCAAGTTTTTATGAGGGGAAGCATAAAATTTCAAATAAAGGGCTAATGGGAAATATGTCCAAAATGTTGGAATTAGTGATGCTCTACAGTAAGGAACTGCCTGGCTAGATCCATCAAACAAAACGTTACTAGCGACTGATTGAGTTTTAAGACCCCCAGCCTTCCACTCCCACACCTGAGTTGTATATTTTATCTGAAGAGCTGTTTCATGTTCCGGACTCAGCTCTGTTTGCAGGAGAGCTGTCACAGTTTTATGGCCTCAACTTTAAAGAGCAGGACATTTCTTTCCTGGAGAAAAAGGCTAATAGGAGGTAAAATGCAGGGATTATGGGCTCTCCCACAAATTCAGGCAAGCAGATGCTCCTCTTTCTGTAATCAAATGAATGTTTTCTTTGGACCCAGTTAGCTAGGAAGAGGCCCTTTTTAAAACAGCCCTGGGAACAGGAGACATGTGCCAGGCCAGAGAGCAGATGGAAGAAAAGGGTGAGGAAAACAGGTGTTTAGCTCTTAAGAATACCTGCCCTACTCCCTTTCAGAGTACAGACATATAGACAATGGCTAAGTAATTTTGTTTTTAAACTGGTAGTGGCATATAGTCAGTCTTCCCTCCCATGCTGCCCCTCACCCCCTTAATGACCGACTTTCTCCTCTACACAGATGCTAAGATCTGCTCTGATGTCCCTTCTCAGCTCTGCACTAGTTCAGTTTGAGTTGAAGAAGAGCCCCTCCCCTCAACTTGTACTTCTCATATATAAGTAAGAGCCCCTGGGACAGTGGGAAAGAACTTGGGGTGGAGAAATAAAACAGGCTCTATACTCACTAGCTGTGTTTGGCCCTAAGAAAGTCACTTAGTGTATTAGTCATGGTTCACTAAAGGAATGGACTTAACAAAATGAATATATAGGATCTATATTCATATATAATATATAAATCGCATATACACATATATATGATATGTTAATGTGGTTTCCAAGAATCTGGTAGTTGTTCAATCCATGAGATTGGATGTCTCGGCAGTCCCAACCTGGTGCTAGAGTTTGAGCAGATTTCTACAGAATTGCTGATTTTCAGACTATGTTGGAACCAGCAACAGGGGACATGAATTTGCCAACAAGAGTAAGTGGTAGTGATCAGGCCAAATGTAAAGGCTTCTTTCTTCAGTGTTCTACCATTAGAAGGTGCTACTACTTCAGCTACTACTAGAAGCTATAGCTCAGATTTTGGATGGGTCTTCTCACCTTCTCAAAAAATATGATTAAAACAGTCTCTGGCAGGAGTGGCCAGTAGTCTTGGTTTTGTTTTGTTTTGTTTTGTTCTATTTTGTTGTTGTTGATTCTGGTTAGAGTCAAGTTGACAACCAAGACTAGCAACCATACTTAGCTTTATTTACTCTTGGGGAAGAAAGAAACTATACGAGAACCACAGGCTCATTGTGACCTGTTTCGCAATATCTGATCACACTGTGAAACCTGTGATTGCATTATTTACTGGAAAAACTTGCTTCTAGCTGTGGTTTGGCCCAGTCCTAGTACACACTTTTAATCCAGGAGCTCTCTATTTATTGTAAATAGGATTAGGATTAAATAAAATCAACCGTAGGTCAAGCAAGCAACTTGTTGACAGGAAGTAGCAATAGAGAGAAAGAGGGAGTCAGGAAGATGAAAAGAGACACACAGGAAGTAGTAGGGAGGGAGGAAGATGAATAGAGAAATGAACAGGAAGTAGTAGGGAAGGACTTTGAGTCTGGAGGTCCTTTTTGGTTTTGGACAATGGAAGAAAAGCTCTGCTTCTGAGAAGTCTGTGGATGAGAAAGTCAGCTGGCTGCTTTCTTTGCCTCTCTGAGCTAGCATCTGGCTCCTGAGTCTTTATTGGTAAAAACAAAAGGATAGAGACTTGATTAAAACAATATTTGTCTCCCTACGTGGAGGCAGCTGAGGTGGCAGTGGCTGAACTTGAAGGCTCCCCTGGCTGGGGTGACAAAGTCAAAGTCAGCAGCTAAGGTACAGATAGGATTAGGTGTAGCCGTTGTGCAGCAGATGTAAGACTCCAGTGGCCTTGACATGCTCTTAGGTGACTGCTGCTCAGCTCCATTACTTGTTTCTCAGCTTCAGTTTCTCCATCTATAATGTGAGGCTGAGAACCCCTTCACAGGAATCTTAGGAGAATGAAGGGAAACATGCACAGAAAATACTTAACACAGTGCTTAACAAGCAATGGGTAACAGATAATCTTTCCAGGGTTTACCACTATTTAAGCAGAAATCAAATTTGATTTCAAACATGTGGTTGAAGTCTAATGAAGGCTGAGTACTTCATATCTTCCTCACCATGCGCTTGATAGAGTATTTGCTTGATTCCAATTCTGATTACATATGATCTTGGTTTGCTTTTCAGATCGGGACCAGCTTATATGATTTGGTCTTCTTGGGTGATCTTAGATTATGTTTGGGTGGTTTGCAATACCTTCTCCCCTCTTCTCTCTCTCTCTCTCTCTCTCTCTCCCTGTCTCCCTCCTTCCCTCCCTCCCTCTCTCTCTTTCTGATGTGGATGTCTTTCTATGTGCTGTGAATATTATCCATTAATAAAGGGACTGTTTAGGCCTATGGCAGGGCATCTTAGAAGGAGGCAGGAAATCTGAGGATAGATAGAGGAAGGAGGGTGGAGTCAAGAGAGACACTGTCCAGCCACCTGAGAAGCAAGATGCAAAGAAGTAGGTAAGCCATGGGCCACATGGCAAGACAGATAAATGGAAATGGGTTGAATTAAGATGCAAAAGCTAGCTAGCAATATGCCTCAGCCATAGGGCAAGCAGCATGCAAGTAGTATAAGCATCTAAGTCATTTTAGGGGGCTAAACAGTGGCATGGGGCTGGGCCAGGCCAGAAACTTTTACTATAGATGGTGTGTCCAACAAATGGCACCCAATGTGTGTGTTTATTTTACCCATGGCCCTATGAGTCCCTGGATATCTTCAAAAAATGCCTGTGTTGGCTCTATAACCTGTATCCTAAATACAGAGTGCCTGGTCTGCTCAGCTACTCCTAAGACCAAATTCAAGCTCCCACAGGATGAGCAAATGTTTCACTGGAGAAAGGGAAGATAGTTCACCCTGGACATTTGCCTTTCATTTCTGCTCTGAGCTCCTAACACCACTCCCATCACTCATCCGTCTCCAGTTTGGCATCATGCCAGAAAATAGCAAGCAGAAACAAAATAAGCACCTTGTTTGCAGAACCATGGGAAGAACAACCGCTCCGAAGCTGGGACCAGCACATTCAAGTTTATGCCCATAGGAATCTTCTTGAGGCACTATTCTTTTTGTGCTGAAATGGACTCAACCCATCCTTCTTTTCACCTCCTGTTAGCTCCTGAGGTTCTTCTGTTCTTCTCAGTTTTGGAGCACAATTTATTGAGTGAGACCATATTTGGATCTCCACCATCACCTCTTCATTTTTGTAGTATCTCATCATAGAGTACTTAATAGTGACGAAAGGAAGGAAGCCTGGTCCGCACTTAGCAAGGTGATGTTGGAAGTGCTTAAGATAGCCACAAGCAGAGGTCCCAGGTCCTTTAACCAGTGGATATGTAAGGAAGGGAACTTTTAGAACATCTCCTGTCCCAGTTAGTGCCTAACTGTGGGGACCTGAAGGAGAACTGTCTGACTGAGCCCAATTAACCCCTGGAGTCATAAGAAATAATTGGAGCCATCTTATTGGGCTAGCCTCTTGAACAGCAGTAGATAACTGGCTTTCTGATCACTTGGCTGTAGTACAGTCCTAATTATGCTCATTAGATAGACTGAGTGCCACCAGACACTCTGTCCACTCTGTTCAGTTCAGATAACTACACTTGGGACTGACAGAGAACCAGGGCTGCAGGATTCTCTGGCTGCAATCCTTTGGTTATGGTCCTTGTGGAATGGCTTACCCTTTCTTCTCCAGCAGAGCTGGGAAGATATCCAGGGCCGCCAGCTGTGTGCTTTGGAAAGCAGCTTCTCTAATTTCTGAGCTCTCTCTCTCTGGTGCAGGAGGATGGGATTAACTTTCAGTTTCACACCCTGGAACCCCAAGTACCAAACAAGATTCAGTGTTTCTCAGGTTCAAGATACTGACTTGGCTTTTAGCAAATGAGTACAATAACAAACTAGAATTTGTAGATCCTCAGTGGGTGAACCTGGGGACCACAGGAGCAAAGGGTTTCCAGTTACCCTCTGGCTTGTGCTCAAAGTCTTCACTTTCCCTAAAGAATGGGTGTGAAGGCTTAAACTACGCAATGGTCTGGGAATGGAGACTTGGAAGAGAGCATTGATATTCCCCAGAATTATAGTACAAGCTTTTAGCCAGCAAGCAGGTGGCCAGAGAGACAGGAAAGAAGAGGCAGGTTGTACTGAGTGGGTGTGATAAGCATAGGGTGCTACTTCAAGAAGCCTTATCCAGCAGATGGTGGGCTATGCTCCTCCATCAGTGCTGCTTCAGACTGAATGGATTCTCCCAGAGTTCAAATGGTGAGGCTCCATTTCTCCAATATCATGGTATTTGGAGATAACTAGGCTTAAATGAAGCCACAAAGGCAAAGCCTCCTTGATAGGAAGAATAGATTACAGTCTTCCTAGCCTCTCCTCAACGTGAAGATACAGCAGGCAGGTTACAATCTACAAAGGAAGAGGGTCAGTGCCTCACTAGACACATAATCTGTTGGTTCTTTAATTCTCAGTCTCAGAACTGTGATCAGTGTTTCTTGTGTAGGCCATCTAGTTTATGTATTATGTTAAAAACCCCACTGTGTGAGTCACGGCTTGATATTTTTTTTTCTTTTCACTAGGCTTTGGAGGACCAGGGGAGCCCAAATGATTGTCTCTTGCATTCTAATCCTACTCCAAGCAATGACCTTGTGGCTTAAGGACTTTGCCCACATCAGCCCAAAATCTTGACTCTAAAATCAGAAAGACATTGGTTTTCATTGTTCACTGTGTCCATCTGCACAGAGAAAAGCAGAGGACAGAGTTGTTACTGAGATAATCTACCAATCAATCCCAGTGTAGAAAAAAGGAGGATTTCTTCACAGGAATTCCCTGTCCAGAGGAATGGGACATCCTTGAACACAGGCTGAGACTTCTATCATACTTTGTAAAGACACATCCACGGCTTTTATTAATCAAGTCCTTATATAGCAGAACCGATGTCCTTGTAGCTTTGAATCCACAAGTAGTCTATTTTAATATAGCCCGTGGACAGTCTCAGTTTGTCTGAGTGGCACTTCTTACTAGCATGGTGTTGGAGAAGCTATTCAACATCTTTATGCTTGTGTTTCTTTACACAAAATGCAGGCTAGTACTGATGATTGTGAAGGTTCCTGCTTTCCCCTCCTCCTTTCTCCAGAGACTTTTGCAGTTATTAACTGTTGTGCAATGAAGCTATTGCTTCAGTATACTCTTCTGAACTTTCCTATCCATTTTAACCAGCCCCGCTGAGCTCACAGCCCGCCGAGCATACATGTGGTACGCTTTATTTTGTCAGCATGGTGTTTATTACAAATCTGAGCTTGAGTGTATTTGATGGCCACACACTCTCCAGCTTGCTAGTCCCCTGAGCCTCATGCTTGAAACATTTATGGTACTTGTCATGCCCCTGGAGGCCCTGTTTTGCAGATTTGTAACTACTTGTAACATGGAGATAGGCTGGACAGAGTGGGAGTAGACCACATGTGTGCAAGAAAGTTTGATAGTGGAAGAGGAAAGAAGTCTGCAATCACTGTTGAAGTGACTATGACAAAAGTATGTCACTTCCCTGCCTATTCTCTGTGGCTGCACCCCATGTTCCTGGCAGCAATTTCAGGAGACAGACAAGCCCTAAGCAGTGATTATTCCTGTGTAGGTTCTTATATGTGTGTGTCTCCATATGCACACTCATGCATATGTGCCCACATAGATGAACCCTCAGTTCAGAGTCATGAAGTGGCTGCCTTTGTGGCTTCCATACACTTTGTGATTTTTTTTTTAATGGCCCCTTATGATTCCTAAGTGGTGACCGAAGCTTCTGTCTCTGCCAGCGTCTTGCATTCTGGTACTTTCTCTTCCATGGCAGTTTGAGGGCGATACTGACCTGTGAAGAAACCACAGCAAAAAGAAACTGTGAAACTGGCCATCTATGAATGGGAAGGAAGCCATGGACTCAAAGGCCCTTAGCACTGAAACTTTGAAAAACATATTCTGACCATTAAGACCTGCACATCTTTCCTCCAGCTCTCTGACTACATTAAAAACTTTGCAGGTCTGGCTCTGTCATTGGCAGATCTTGTCCTTGCCTCAGATTTCTCTTTAAAATTGTTCTTTTAATATGTTTATTTTGGAGTCTGGGTACTCAGATTTATCATTTTGATGGTCCACAAGGGTTTTTCTTTCTCTCTCTGAAGTGTTTCAGTTCTAAAAATAGTTCCTTCCCAAACCAACTTCCACATCTGTTCCTTCAAAGTCACATATCTCACCACATATTTAGTTCAAAACCCTCAATGTGACTTGGGGAAGGACAGGTGGCCTACCTTCCTCATCCTCATGGTCCCTATAGTACCGGCAGATAGTGCAATAGGTCTCCAGGTGGGGAGGGTTTTGACAGTAGAACTGAGTAAAAGAAAGAAGCTGAGGTAGATGGTACAGGAAATGAGTGAAGCCTATATTTACAACTGCCCTGAGACACTTCCTAACATCTTCTAGAACACGGAAGTTGCTCATCTGAGATGATGGTTAAGTTTTAACACAGCCTGTAATCACCTGAAAAAAAAGTTTAAATGAGCAATTATTGTAGTAAGAAGTTTCTGGCCCAGCCTAGCCCTGAGATCTGAACCAGCAGTCCCAAATAACCACACAAAATCTTATATTAATTACATGCTATTTGGCCTATGGCTCAGGCATATTTGTTGGTATTACTTGCTAACTTTTAACCTGTAAACTAACCCATGATTAGCCATGTGGCTTAGTACCTTTTCTCAGAGCAGTGTTCTCATCCCACTTTCTTGCTGTCATCTTTTGCTCTATTTTTCTTCCCAGAGTTTTCTTAGTCTGATAGCCCCGCCCATATTTCCTGTCTGTCTTCTGGCCAATCAGTATGTTATTAAACTAGTAAGACAAACAAATATTTACAATGTACAAGAGCATAATCCCACAGCAGATTATCTTGACTAGGTTGTCTTGTAGGCTTGTCTCTAGGGATTTGTATTGATTGCCTTAATTGGTATGGAAGGAACCGCCCTAAATGTGAGCAGCACCCCTAATAGAGACTCAGATAAAAGGATATGAAAGGACAACTTTTGAAACAGTTTTGTTTTCCGGGCTTGCACTCTTGATATTAAGTTCATCTACTCTGTTGCTGCTGATTGCTCTGCCAATATTGGAAGCAGCTTATTCATACCCTCAATGTGGAATGAAGACCAGTGGCTTTCATAGATCCTCCAGGCCATTAGCACCAGATTGGTTCTACTGAGACAATGAACCTCATGGACTGGGAAAATACTGGGTTCTCTATATGTCTTGTATGAGATAGTCATCCATGGACTACTCAGGCCATATTGTGTAAGTCAAGATAATAACATTCTTTTAAAAATATATTCTATTGGTTTTGTTTCTCTAGAGTAGTGGTTCTCAATCTTCTCATTGCAGCTACTGTTTAGTACAGTTCCACCAATCATAAAATTATTTTGTTGCTACTTCATAACTATAATTTTGCTACTGTTTTGAATTGTAATGTAAATATCTGATATGCAGGATATCTTATGTGCAACCACTGTGAAAGGGTCATTTGATCCCCAAAGAAGTTGTGACCCACGGGTTGAGAACTGCTGGTCTAGAGAACCCTGACTAATACATGTGGCTTCCTAGCCTTGCTCCTTCTTTTTCTTCTGCGAAGATGGCTCCTCTGGCTAGGGGTGGGCCAGCTTCATGGGAGAAAATTGGCTGCTGGTTGCACTATCAAGAAAATACCTAGCTATGTTGTTTCTGAAAGGATGCAAGAGCCTTTTCCATTTCCCTCATCCATCTGGGAAAAGTCAGGAGCAGTGAAGACAAAGATCTGTTTTAATTAGCCTAGACACTGGGCAGCTAGATTTAAACTAAATTGACTGATGGAGGGAGGGCTGTGGATGGTCTAAGTCTTATGAGAATAAGCTTTGACCCTGCCCCTGGGATTCTGAGGCCTCCCTGACTAAGTCAGAATTAGATTTTAGTTTTATTAATGAATATTCATTACAAAAAAGCCCAAAAGGCACAGAAGACTATGCAGTGAAAATGTAAGTCCCCTGCCCATATCCCATGTCCGTTTCCCCAGTTTCTTTATCCAAAGGCAATCAGTGTTACCAATGTCTTATATAACTTTCTGAAATAAAACTGTACATTTCCTTGATGTATAATTATTTCTTCAAGATTATACTAGCATTCTATATGAAAACTTTGTGTCACATTTTATATTGCATATCTTGAGAATCATTCCATATTTGGGCACACAGAACTGCCTAAATATAGTAACAGCTCTGTAACTTATCATTGTCCCATGCTTTTTTTAATTATTGAAAATAGATTCTTCTCTCATATGATATGTCCCAACCACAATTTCCCCTCCATCCACTCCTTCCAGGTCCTTTCCTCACTTGCCTTATCCTCCAGCTCCATCTCCTTCCATGTTCCTTCAGAAAGGAGCAGGCTTCCAACAACCAAACACAATAAAACAAGGCAACAGTCATCCTCTTGAAACTGGAAAGGCAACCCCACAGGACAAAAGAGTTCTCAATGCAGGCAAAAGATTCAGAGACACACCCATTCCTACAGTTAGGAGTTCCACAGAAACACCAGGCCCTGTGTCTACTGCTTTAGCCTCTGTGAGCCCATGTGGGGTTTGCTTAGTTGATTCAGTGGACCTTGTTATCTGGTGCCCTCCATCCCCTCTGTCTCCCACAATCTTTCCTTCCCATCCTCCTTAGGGGAGGGACCAGATAGAGACCTCTGTTTTACACTCTCTCTCTTTGTGTAACATCCCATTGGCTGCCAGAGCAAGCCTCTCTGATGTTGACTGGACAAGGTGCTGACCTATGAATATAGTAGAAATCATTTCATTGATTTTTTTTCTACCAGTTGTATTTGGTTCTGTACCATACTTTAATTTAGTTCAGTTTCTACTGATGTCCCTTTGGGTTGCTGTTAGCCTTTTGCTTTTAGAAGAACAATGTCACCTCAGGTATCACAGATAATAGTTTGTAGGCTAAAACCAGAAGTGGGCATGCTGGGTCTAGAGACACTGCCCTTGGAATCTTAATACCTGTTGCTTCACTGTCCTCTATAAAATCTAATTTGTCTTCCCAACAGTGCTTAAAAATGCCTACATCTGCACCAACAGTATGGCAGCAAGATTTTTGTATCTTGCCAGCCTGCTGAGTGATAAAATTTCATTGTGACATTAATTTAGATTCTTATGTAATGAGGTTTGTTGAATCTTTCATGTGTATATATGCGTTACATGTGTCTTTTTGAATCTCCTTCTCCAGGAGTCTGCTCATCCCCTCTTCCTAGTTTTGAATTGCATTGCTGTTCTTTTTCTTGTTGGTCTGTTGGTACTTCTTGGATGTGGCATTTCTCTCCTCTGTGTTTTATATTTCCATGTGACAAGACATCATTGGTTGACATCTTTGCATCACCACGACTCCCTTCCACTTGTTTCTTTCACTGTGTGAAAGAGAAGTGGATAAGTTTGTTAGTTGGATGCATGTGTACCTAGCTCAGCCATTTCTCTGTCCTTCCCTGCCTTCTACAGGGAATATGCACTTCAGATAGTCCTTGGCTATACCCTAAGCTTAGTCGCAAAGGTCTAACACCTGCCAGGTGAAGTCTGTGGGCTCTCAGAACTGATGGATAGATCAGTTGGGAACTAGTGCCAGAAGACCTACTGTTGACACACTAAGGTTGCCTTCCCCAATTGCTCTGTCAGTAAGAAAGCTGATCTTTGAACACTAATCTGCCCACTTCTTTGTTGATAGAGTTTTGACAGAACACAAGTGTTATTTAGTAGACCTCTAAATGCTGGTGAATTTTAGAAGTATTAAAGAGACTAATCTTCCTGTGGTTTGAATCCTGCGAATATCTTTTCAAGGGTTTTACTTTATTTATTTATTTATTTATTGCCATTGGGGATTTGTTGGTTTTCTTCCTTATATGGAAATTTAACGAATTAATTGATCGATCTCATATTTTCTGGAAATGGAGTCTTTGTGTTATGTTTAGAAAGCTTTTTCATACTGCTAGATTATATAAATACATGCTCTAGTATTCCCTTCAGACCTCTGTGAGGGCCCTCCTTGACATGCTCTGAAGGAGGATCTTTGGGAGAGCACAAGAAAGGAATTCCTGGGGATAGCTGGAGCACCTCCCTGGGACCAGAAGAGGGAGATACTTTCTCCTTCCTGCTGTGAATCAGTGAAATCAAGACTCCTAACTCTAAGCCTAAGGTTGGTTTCCTGACTTATCAGAATTTGAGTCCAGCTTACTTGGAGTGAACCAAAAGTCCAGGAAACAATGTGTTCCTCTCTGAAACTGATGAGCTTCATAGCAGACCATACAAGGCTTGCTGATGCTCTGAGCTTGGATGTGCTGGGCCTCTGCCTCTCATGAGATGACCAAGAAACTGAGGCAAGCCTGTAGCTTCAGCCTTGATGGCAAAGAGTTTGCTGTATTTTGCCTCCATTCTTCTGATCAAAATCAACCCCAGGCTGCAAACGTGGGATCACTTAGAGACCAAAGTCTTTCTGCATCAGGTCTTTGTTATTCTGTAAGTTCCTTTCTCTTGTTATAAGGGAACATGCCTTCCGGGGAGCATGACAGGCCAAGTGCTTCTTTCCATCAGTCTCTCTGGCCTCACCAGACTGAGGACCACATCAGTTTCTTCCCACTTGTCTGTTCACAGCCCCTCCTCCTGCCCACCAGCTCATCCCAAGATAATCAAACAATCTTGAGCTTTCTGTTTTTTATAATTATAATTACACATTGAGACATTTATTGGTCTTTCTCTGATTCCTTATGTAAATTAGTGTGAATCTGGATGAATGTCAACGTGCCTTTTATAGGTGTTTGTATATTGTGTGTTTATTTGCATTTTATATATTACACCACACACCGTCTTTTCTTTCTGCCAAGATCAATTCTATGTGATCGTTTTCCTTATTGTTTCTTTCTAATTATCTCACTTCCCTACTCAGCCCTGAACAGCCCCAATATACAGTTGCACAAGCAGTATACTACAGAACTACCTGAATACTATTGATTTTTATAGTTTATATAGTTCAGAGTTAGGGTGGAGTCAAGGACTGTGGCAGCCTTTTGACCATCCATCCTGTGGTCACAATTTACATAGGCAATTCTAATTCTTTTGTATAATTAATGACTCATATGTTATATCCTGGAGCCACATGGAAAGATTTTTTTTTTTGGTTACCTGCTGTTCTGTATTATCCATGCTTAAGTCTTATACTAATGCATGTGATTAAGAGGTACTCCCATTTTCTCAGTTGAACCAGATCTAGAGGACCAGAAAAAAATGTCAGTTTCCCACTGAGGGGTGTGTGTCTGTGTGTTTGTGTGTGTGTGTGTGTGTGTGTGTGTGTGTGTGTGTGTGTGTATGAATGAGATGCCATTGGGGCTGAGGAGATCAGGGAGAGCTCTTCTGACTCTGAGAGGAAACTATGTATTTAAAAGACTTTAGCTGTAAAGTTATTGCAATGTGGGTGAGCTGCAGAGAAAACTTTTGTCCATGTGGGAAAAATATTTGAGAGAGGAGGCTTTTTTCAAAAAATTGCCCCAGGGCCCATCAACTCTGTAGCCAGCAGGATTGAGTGGAGTTTTTCCTGTAGTGAGGCTTTCAGCACTTTGTCAGTTCAGGATAATTAGGAGTGTTCTCTGCCTTCTGTTATAGATTCAGGAAAGACAAAGGAGTTGTTTTCTGTGTTGCTAACTCCTTGAGATTATAGAACTGTGACTTAAAGCCTGCCAATCAAAGGCATCTCTCCAGAACTGGACTGGCTTCTTGGAGGCCAAGAAGCAAGAATGACTTGGGATTTTCTCTGATTAAAGAAGGGCTTGCCTAGGGCCAGTGCCCGGTGGTGATAGGGCTAAGATAAGTGAGGTCTGTGATGTCTTCTGCCTTGCTGCCCTGGGTTCAAGCCTGTTTCCTGGTCCCATCTCTACAAATTTCCTGTGGGTTCTAAGGTAGACTATCTAAGGACTACTTTTCTGAGCAGCCCATCTCAGCTAAGGTCTATCATTGTAGACTTATATGCTATGTGACCAGGAGTCCTGAGCCCACTGCTGTCTCATTATGATCAGGGTGATCCTCCCTGGCAAGCTAATAGGCCATCTCCTTGGTGGAGGAGGTAGAGAAAGCTGTAATTTGTGGTTCTTGTTTGCCAATTTCCTTGGCGTAAATATATTCACCCACAGGCGATTTTGAAATGCCAGCTTCAAAACCCAGGCCTGACAACATTCCTGAGTATCTATTCACCAGCTATTGGAAGCTCCTGAAGCCAACTCCAGCACAGCACTGTTGAGTCCTGGAGGCAATTCATAGAACAAGAACGGATGTTGTCAGCATAGGACTTTTACTATAAAGGTTACACCTTGACCACAATATATAGAGTCCAAAGAGAAGAGGTGAACAAAGTATAGTTGGTGAACTGGGGCATTAGAATTGAGGTCAGAACCCAACACTGGGCCACAGATTAGGCCAACAAGAACCTCTTTCCTCTATGGGAAGGTGATATATTAGTGTCTATGCCAATTGTTGTGACCAAATACCTAACAGAATCAACTTGGAGAAGGAAGACTTATTTTGGCTCATGATTTCAAACAGTTCCATCCATCCATCTATCCATCCATATCTGTCCATCCACCCACCCATCCTTGGTTGGTCCTATGTACCTCAGCAGGCTATTACAGCCATGGGAGTACGTAATAGAAAAGAATTACCTGCTCCATGGCTAACCAGAAAGCAGAGAGAAGGGATGCTGATACTTGGCTGGCTTTCTTCTTTTCCCCTATTAGTGCTTCTGGGCTTTAGTCCCTGAGAAGGCATTATCCACATCCAGGGAGGGTCTTCTCTGGAAGCACTCTCATGGACAAACCTTGCCAGTCTTCTAGCTGATTTCAAATCTAGTCAACAATAGAGATTAAACATCACAGGAAGAAATCTTTGTTTTGATGTTAAACCCTGATTGTTAGGGTTGCACCTGCCATGCTAATGTCCTAAAGTCCTACTAAGCAGGTCTTCTGTGTGGAAGCCATAGCAAGCTCTGAGGCTGAGGTTGAGTCTCAGCAGAGTTTCTCACAGTATGTGCTCTGGGGCATTGGCACAGAGAATGCCTGCTGTGTGTCTGTGTGGTGTGCATGCTGTGGTAGAATTGGGCTCCAGGGACATTCAGCTCTGTGTGGCTCCAGGCATGTGTCTTGGATTACTGGGCCTCAGCGGGTGAGCAGACAGCAGAACCCCATATTAGAGGACATGAAGAGGATTTGAATGTTTAATAAGAAAAGGATGCTCAAAACACGCTACAAGAAATCCACAAAATGTCATTGGCATCAGTTGTCCTGTTCCCTCTGGCGTGTGTTGACAGGGTTTTGTAAATAGTCTGATTAATCCATGGCCTCTTGTGACCTAGAGATTCACAACTGGGATTTGATTTGTTCCCGGGACTTAATGTGTTGGCCAGTCAGAGAGAGAAACAAAGGAGACACTTGATGATTTCCTGGCCTTACATCAGAAAGGCCTTGGAAATAGCTCGTTGGCTTCCAAGAGCCACTGGCCTCCACACGCCAGCAAAGGTCACCCTCCTTGGAGGTCTAAGACACCTGGTGTTTTATGACCTGTGAGTTCTCAGTCATCCTGGTTGGATAGTCTATAATTAATTAAGGCTGAGCAAGCATGTAACACCAAAGATCATAGGCAATGCTACCTGACCACTCAAGGGATTCAAATAGACCCTTCAGTTTCTTTCTTCTAAAAGTCTCTAAAAGCATCCTGTTGGCATTAAACCATAAATCACTAGGCAGCGGGAGGGGGGGGGGAGGGCAGGAATAGTGGCCTTCACCAGAAGTTTTCTATGTATGAGCCCCATTCATCCACATCATCCCAAATTCACCATTTTTGACAAATGACATGGCTTAGCTAACTTTTGCTGGTATCACAGGGTATCTTAAGGCTCTTGGTTCAGACTTATCCCTTAACCCCCTCACATAAGCTGCATTAGCATCTATCTGTTGTAGAAGCTGAACAGAAGATAGTGTGAGGCCTAATGTGTTAAGGGCGAGGTTACACTGTCTGTGATCATCCCAAGCAGTTGAGTGAAGCCTACACGAGTCTTTCTCAGTGCCCAGATCTCTCCAAGGGACTCAAGTGTAGATATTGAGAAAGAAGTCACCTACATCCTTCCTTGCCACCTACCTTACCCAGGCCTTTTGCCTGAGGACCACAAGTATCCTAAAGAGGTAGGCAAGCATAGTTTAGCAACTTTGGACTTGATTTGAGCTATACACATTCTTCTTTTATAACCATGCACTTGCCAAGCTGAAAATCTTACCTGCAAGTACTGTGTATATACAGCCCTGACTGAGCAATGTACCTAGTAATCTTCTGGCATGACCCAAACCCCACTTGCCTTGAGATAAACACATACTAGCTTTAAAAAGTGGAAGCAAATCACCCAGCAATGGGCTGATCCAGCTTGAACTTGTTTTGGGTATATGGGCAAGAATGGCAAAACTGAACACTCATGTGAAATTTTAGGGAGAGTTCATTATTTATCATCTTATGCACAATTGAATGTGTATGTAATTAAAATCAGACACATTATGGGAAGAACATACATAGTAAAGAAATGACTTACTATGCCAATCCAAACAGAGATGATCCAAACTCTAGCAACTAAGACCTTCCTTCTCTTGAACCCCATAAGAGGAAGCCATGAACACTAATACTTGAGTAATTTTGATCATGTGTTCCCCTGTTCTCTGATTCCAGTCTTTTCTATTGCTTTGCTTTAAATAGAATTTCCCTGTTACTTTGCAGTCTGTGATGGCTTTTATCTCATTGAATAAGAGGCTAAGATTCTGGAATGCCTGGTCTAGATTCTGACTTGCTGGGAACACTGAGGGGAACTCCTCCTCCCCTTCTCTTTGAATAACTGGACAAGATGCCATTTGGTTGCAAAGGTTAAAGAGAAAGTATATGCTCAAAGGTACTTTTGGGGTGTTAAGAATTTTCCAAATTATTCAGTGTTTATCATTTAAATCATGCTAAAGTAGTAGTTCATCAATTCACTTATAATGTGTCCCAAATCAGTACAAAGTTACCATCAGTCTATGTCCACAACTTTCACAGCCTAGAAAGTAATTCCCTTCCACCAAAGGGACTCTATCCATTATCAGCTATACAAGTGCAGGACCACATGGTTAAGAACTCAAAGGAACTTCAGAGATAACTTGCCACTGAAGAAACTAACAACCCTGACTGTACTGGAGACAAAAGGCAGAAAGAAACACTCTTGAGTCTTAGATTATTATAGAGTCTTCTTATATTGTAGCAGGATATTCACTGATGAAATAATCTAACCAGGTCGAATTCATGGTGTTTGGAATATTACAAGTGTTTTGGATACTGAGTAACAAGGAGGGGTATTCAGGGGGTGCCCAGGTATTTTCTTCTTTTAATTTCTGTGCCACTCAGAGTGATTATATTAGTTGTGCTAGGAAAAAGCTTGTATTGCAAATCAGGGCACTCAACAGTTTGGCTAAGTTAAAGACCCAAGATAAGACAGGTCTTAATTTGAAGGGAAAACCTCTGTAAATTTCTGCATTTTGAGTCTTTGTGGCTGGGGCCAGTACTGAGGGTGTAACATGTGGCTGTTGTTGGGATTGGTAAAATGCTCATGAACAAAAATTAAGGCATGGCTTTTCTGCTGGGACCTGACTAACCCTTGAATGTACATGCTCTTGAGTGTGTATGTGTGTGTGTGTGTGTGTGTGTTTGTGTGTGTGTGTGTGTGTGTGTGTGTGTGTGTGTGTGTGTGTGTTGGGACAGGGGAGAGGACTCTCTCATGTGATTGAGAGAACATGTTTGAAGGTGTCATTTGACATAGTGTCATGTCGATGTGACATTAAGAAGATATAGTACGAAATGTGTAGTCTTCCCTTTTCTATGAATTTGTACAAAAGTGGCTATTAGCAGGCAGACTCAGAGTTAGGAGGGGCTTGAGGACTAGGTGACAGAGGCATGAGTCAAATATGTTACTTGATGGAAGCAAGACATATGAGAAAAGCAAAAATAATAGGTCTTTGATAGAGGGAATTTACCAAAAAATTCTCAATAACCAATAACTTAAACCTCTTGCCCTGTGGTTCAGATCATCTATAGCTGTGGTAGAAACCAATTGTGAGGTTATAGTCTATCAGCCCTCTTGAGCTAATAGTAAACCATCTCCACAGATATTACACACATCCACTGCCAAATACAGCTCTCATAGGCTCTCACTCCTCTTCTAAAGGGCTCTGTGTTTCTACTCTTTACTGGGGAGGTGGAAGAGGCCAAGGCTAGCGCAGGAGGTTGGGAGGAATCTGGACAGGCTTCTCAGTCTGGGTCTCTGAGGCCACCAGGACTGGGTATCCTCATATCCTCCTGTTGTGCCCCACCTACTTTTGCTTCTATTTGAAGACTTACAGTGCAAACTGTCTCACTTCAGGGTCTCCCCAAATCCTGTAGCAGCAAAGGTATTTCTGCTTGATCAAAGAGTACTAGCTGCTAGGTTGCTGCTACCTATTGCCCAGATCACAGCAAAGGGCTTATTTTGACAGTCTTCATCTACAGTATAAAACCCAGACAAATGAATAGGGATTCAGTGTCTCTTGAAACTTGCCCTCAATCAAGGACCCCCCAGTTTTAACACCACCTAGCTCAATTGCTTTTTTCCCCCTCTGTAACCCATGCGTATTAGTTACTTTTTTATTGCCTCAACAAGACACCAGGACCAAGATGACTTGTAGAAAAAGGAGCTTATTTGGGTTTATGGTTGCAGAGGACTAGGGTCTGTGATGGCCAAGCAGAAGCCATAACAACTTGAACAGCTGACAATTCACTTTCCAAGCCACCAACAGGAAACAAAGGGAACTAACAAAGCCCACCCCCAGTGGCCAATCAATCCTCCCCGAACAGCCACCAACTGGGGACCAAGTACTCAAATGCAGGAGGCTTAAAGACTTGGAGTGATTGTCTCATTCAAACTACCATCCCTCTCTTTGGATATACTGAGTGTTTCTGACCAAATTTGACACACTCCAATCCACTTTATATTTGAAGCTCCCCAACCTCCTTCCTGCAGAATGACATCATATTTGGAGATGAATTACTTTGAAGATGCAATTCATTTAAAATGGGGATATTAATACCTGGTTTGTCTTTGGGGGAGAAGAGTTTAAGACAGACATGGAAGAACAAAGATCTGCGAGGAAAGGGTGAGGCCTCTGCAGGAATTGACCCTACTAACATCTTAGACTTCGGACTTCAAGAGTCCAGAAAAATAAACTTTTTTTTTTTTTAGTTAAGATGACCACCTTGGTTCCCTGTAATGGTGACATGAGCTGTGCTACCAGCTTCTCCCCAGGCCGATCCCAGAATTTAAAGTTCTCACCTAAACCCACTTATTCTCCCTAAATCCTGGGATTGTGCTTAGTTAGCAGAAAGGGAAACAATTCCTTTTGTTTTCTGGGTTGCTCCCTGGTGTGCTTTAGTTCCAGAGCTTTGTGTTGGCTCATCCAGCTGCTCTGAGTTCCTGTTGTGTGTCAGTGGAAACCCCAGGTCAACTTTTTTTCCTCCTGCTTATGTTGTGATCAGCTGTGTATTTATTTATTTGTCTATTTATTTATTTATTTGTCTATTTATTTATTTATTTGTCTATTTATTTATTTATTTATTTATTTATTTATTTATTTATTACCTTCCTGCTGGGTCTCTTTGGGTAGAAACTTGTTCCGTGCATGCGTGCGTGCGTGCGTGCGTGCGTGCGTGCGTGTGTGTGTGTGTGTGTGTGTGTGTGTGTGTGACAATGGTAGACGTTTAAGAGATGCTCAGCAATTATTTTCTAGGTAGAATGAAACACTGCCTCTCTGTTCACCCAGTGGAGGGTAATGTTGAGTCCTTGTGGCAGCCTGGAATTTGTTTGGGATGCTGGGCCTCCCACCTGCACCTCTGGATCAGGGAGGGCTGTGAGGAGGGGCTTTTGAGAAGGCCCCTGAGAAATGTGAAGTCACAGAGCAGTGAGAGCTAGGGTTTAAAGAGCTGCCTGATCTGAGTTTCTGAGTAATTGTCCATAGTGATTGGTTTTTCAGGACCTTGGGGTTTTGCACACAGAGCAGACGCAGCAACCACAGGAAGACGGGGTGGGTGGTGGGTGGGGGGGGTGACATGCAAACTCCTTGGGCTGTGGGCTCAGCTCCCTGGTGAAGGTGCTCGCAGTGACCCCAGTGGAGCCAGAAGGCACAGGTGACTGGAAAGCAGCCAAATCTCGGGCCAATTTTGGGTCCCTAGATGGGTCATTGTGAATGTCAGGCCACCGGCACCAAACTGGTGGGCTGCACGTGCAACTTGTCATGCGTGGTAGCTGCACACCAGTCTGTGTGACCCCGCCTGGGGGAGCCACCCCCTGGAGCGGCACTCTGACACCCTCCGCTCTGATCTAAACACAGGTTTTTAATTTCCCAGTGCTCTGCCCTTTCTCTCTCTTGCTGGTTGGCTTCTCTGTCACTTCATTTCCTGCTGGGCTCTCATCTTACAGCAAAGGTGAACGGAGCTGACCTCTCCTTGCCCCAAAGCAGAATAAAATACAGAACAGATTTTTGTGAATAAAAATAGACCCGAACACCACCAGCCAGTCACTGTGGTGCTCCACGAGATCCATCTGGTCTACTTCATACTGGCCCTACAGTTTCAACCTCAGGGCAGAGAAACAGAGGCAGGGCCAAGCCCTGGGGCAGGCAGTAGACAGAGGCCAGCTCTCTGAGCCACAGTGAGGCTAAACCAGGTGGTGCTGGACGACTTTTCCTGTGGAGGGCATCTGGGAACATGGTGACCTGTTTTCAGGTTGCGCTTACTGGGGGACCAAGTAGGAAAAATTGAAATACTAATACCTTATAGGGAGGAAACACTGTAACATTAAGTATGCAGCTTCTTAGAGTAGTAGCAGCACTGGTTAGAATCAGAGAGACCCATGCTCTTTTGCAGCAGGCTGTGTTATTTTAAACAAGATGCCCCATCTCAGTGTTATGAGATGGATACAGTGAGGTAGATTTTAGGGTGAGCTTGGAGTTAAATAAGACCCCACATAGGAAATGCTCATTATGGGATCTATGACGTATGCTTTTATTATTTGGCTGGTAGCTTAACTATTGGTGGGGTCACCTGGGACCACAGACCCCCAGCTTTAGTCTCTCAGAACTATCCTGAATTTTTTTGGTCAATTGTCTGCACAGACTAATGCTTCTTTTTGTCTGTTTGTGACAGTTGTCTGGTTTCAGAATAGCCTCTCTTGTCCTGTGTATGCCACTGGAGCCTAGCTCCCATCCATGCTGGCTAGCCCGTATGCTTATTAATGCTTCATTAAATAACTAGATTTCAAATGATTGCTATTTTAAGAAGTTATGTCAAGATAATTTTAAGATGCAAATTTAGGTTGTATCCCTCCATGCATTTTTTGCTCCCAAATGAAATGCAAGTGGGGCCATGCTTTCTGGGGTTCTCCTAGTCTTCAGAGAGCTGTTGCTAGGCTCAAAAGCAGGATCTGCCTATAAGACACTTTCTCTGCTGCATTTTGTCTTTTTTTAAAGTTCTTAAAGCATTAAAAAGACTATAATAGATGCAAGAAGGTGAGCAGATGGGGAGAAGTAGGCAGAGGGGAGAAGGTGAAGGAAAAAGGATAAGGCATTCCTCATTATTGTCTTGCTCCCTAGTTCCAGAGAAATTCAGAGAAGCATGTGGGACATTAGGGCACTCTGAAGCATGTATGAACAGCTCATGTTGCTCATGTGCCTTGGAAGTAGCATCTTTAGGAGTGGTGAGAAGGTGGAAAATCTGGTCCTAGGGCTTCCTAGGGATGGAGTGGCACCAGCAGAGTTGTAATCATGGATATCTGTGTACAACTCTCTAGATATGATGGTTGATGAGCATTCAGGATCTTTCTGGCACCCAGATGCTGCTTACAAGCCTCAAAAAAGCATCAGCCATGGAAAAACATGTTAATCAAGGGAATCAAGGCCAAAGTACAATTTTTCATCTCCTTCAGTACTATCTAAACACCAAGTCTTGGGGCTGGAGAGATGGCTCAGCAGTTAAGAGTACTGACTGTTCTTCTGGAGGACCTGAGTTCGATTCCCAGCATCCACATGGCAACTAACAACTGTCTGTATTTCCAAGATCTGACATCCTTACAGTTATACATGCAGGCAAAACACCAATTCACATAAAATAAAAAAATAAATATTTAAACACCAAGTCTTTTTGCAGACTGTGTAGGAAGTATTCTGGGTCTGTGTTTGGAGAAATGGCACACCTGGGTATGAGCAAGTACACTTCCTTGGTGGTATTCTCACTCCTGTTTGGCTCTGTTGAGCTCACAATGTCATACCCATAAAAACTCTAGGAACCTGTGTATTGGGGTACATTTTCCAATGGGAAAGAAAGTTCTTTATCTTTCTCAGTAAAGCAACTAAGTTTCACCAAAGGACCCTTTGTATGCTATCTGATGTCCACTGCCTGGGACTTCCCAGGGCTTTCTCTCCCTTACTGTGCCATTTCAAACATCATTCAGGAGGCACTTGGAAAAGCCCGGGCCCTCAGATGTGAACAGGGGCACATCAGGGTGGCCAGCTTCATGCCTGCTTTGCCAGGCAGCTTCTGGCTGGTTGGGCCTGGAGTTAATGATTCACATCTTCATGAAACACCACATGACAGGTTCCCATCCTTCTCAGCTCAGTATGGAAGAGGAATAGGGTTTCCTTCCCCACCCTGTCCTTAGAGTTTCACTCTTTGATGGCAAGATGCCCTCCTTTGCCTTTTAAGCTTCCAATGCCTTGCTTAAGAAGACAAAAGTAGACGATGTTCTTGTTAGCATGGTCTTCCATGTAAACATCCAGACTTGCTTGGTAATAATGCCTCCTGTTCCAGAACACAGACTGGTCAGGGACTAATTCATTCTTTTCTTCACCTTGGTGTTCAGTTCACTGCCTTGCTTCCATCACATACCATGAGCCAGTTATCTCTTAAGTCATTGATCTCTTTGGGGACCACAGCTGTTTACCAGAGACTGTGCCTAGTTGAGGATCTGTCTTCAGAACCGAGCCCTTGCCTTGGGGTTTGATGATTTTTCTTTACAAATATATATGTATATACTTGTGTGTGTATACATATATACATATATGTGTGTGTATATATGTATATATATTCCTCACCAATGATAGATGCTTCTCTATAGAATGACATGCTGGAAGGAAGGATTAAAGCTGATCCAGCTTGACAGAGTCAAGGAAAGAAATCCCAGGAGATCTATTAACTGTGTCCAGTAGTAGAAGTTTGAGTTTGCTGTGTGGATTGGGAAATGAATACCTGTTGATTGCTGCAGGATTACCATGGAGGTTCTGTTTGAGCATCACCTCTGAGATTCTATACTCTGGTTGAAACTTTATGCTGAAAGTTTTTTTTTTTATCATTAAGTTGCTGAATTGAAAGCATCTTTGGTCTTTCTGATATCATGTATGTGTCTTTCTCTATCTCTCACAAAGTCAGGAATCCACACAAGTTTTGCAGCATGCAAGGGAAGGCTGATCACAAGATACTTGAAGGCAGAGGTCAATCTCATGGAGTGTACAGAAGAACTCCCAGAGGTAAGTTAGTGCTGGCAGAATGAAACCATGAAGGAAGGACACAGACAATAGGAAGCAAAGTGACCATTGGAGGCTGCTGTGCAGATGCACTGAGTCATTCTTTTCCCTTTGAGATTAGAGAAACTTTTATGTGTGGGTCCTCTGAGACTTCTGTAGGGCCTGGCTTTCAGATGCACTGTCTGTTCTTTGGAGAACTAAACTTTAGGTCATCATTCAAACTTCAGACCAGGTCTGGGATTAGTTAACACATTGTGAAATTAAGGCAGTGGGTATTGTCCAATATGAAAGAAGAACAAAAGAACAAGGATATTGTGTGAAAATAGGCATTTCACTTTAGTGATATGTGTGTGTGTGTGTATCCACATCTAGTATACACACACACACACAACACACACACACTATGCTAGATGTGGATTGCCGTCATGTGAGATATATTTCTAAGTATAGGTTAAGGTAAAGTAGTGTGAGCACCTCTGAGTCACTGGGGAATTCCATGCTTGGTGGTAGTGGTCAGGGTGGTGGTGGTCAGGGTGGTGGTGTTCAGGGTGGTGGTGGTCAGGGTGGTGGTGGTCAGGGTGGTGGTGGTCAGGGTGGTGGTGGGACAATGCTGAGCTCTTTCCAGAAAGCTTCTTTAGCTGCAGAATAAAACTATACAAAAATTCTTTTCCTGAGACCCAGGAGGCAAATAGAGGGGCCTCAGTGAGTAGCTGGAGGCCGAATTCTGAGCTGTGATGTGATCCATTCTTACTAAGAATCTTGGGCAGAAACGCTAACCCCACTACCACCTACAACTTTTTCTCTGAATGGTATTAACAGTGGCATATTTGTACCCTGCTGCCCTCTGGTGGCAGTATCTGAAACTGCTGCGGCTTTGACTTGTAGCTTGGATTCCTGGTGGCTGTGGCTTTCCAGAGTCTCTTGTCTCTTTGTCAGAAAGATCAAAATGAGGTTGATTTTCAGGTGATTTTGTGGATCACCAGATGTGTGCTGTAAGGTGTCTGCCAAGGCACTTCCTATTTAAACACCCCCTTTGTGGGGAGCACTGATGGCTCAATGGGTAAGAAAACTTGCTATGAAAGCAAGAGGATCTGAGTTCAAATCCTAGGTACTCCCATGAAATTCAAATGTGGCTGCTCATGTTAGTAACCTTATCTTTAGGTGCGTGCACATAGATTCCAGGAATAGGATTAAGCAGAGTTTAGTTAAATAGCAAACTTCAGTTACAGTGACACCTTATCCCCAAAATAAGGGAGAGAGCAATAGTCAGATACTTGATGTCCTCCTCTGGCCTGTGTGTGTGTGTGTATGCACACGTGCATATACACGCACTTGTGCATACACACACACACACACACACACACACACACACACGCTGACCCCCTCAAGATATGGGCCTATGGAATAGGGCAATGTGGAGAACTAATGGAGAGTTATTATAATCAAAGATGTAATATATGCCTTCAGAGTGTGTGCACACACTCTAAAGGCATATATTACAGAGTGGTGATGTCAGAAAACTGAGCTAATAGTTTTTCCTTCCCATTTCCTTTTCTGATAACATTTGCCTGCATTTATACTTTCCTTTAAAGATCTAATCAAACTCCATTCTGTCTCTGATAGGAGAAATGGTTTCACAGCAGATTTTAATCTTGTACACAATTACTCTGAGGCAAGTGTCTAGTAAGTTAAAAGGAGACTGGATGTATCTTAGCATTGCCCCTGGTTCAACAAAAGTCAACTGTGTGCAGATCCATATCTAAGGTCTAGATCAGGGGCTCTCTATTCTTGACTAATGTATTTTCAAATACAGGATGCAAATAGTTTTAATGTTGAATGCAGTAAGTGTTTAATAATTTTATGTTAGAAATTTAATAAATGGGTGATTAGCTGGAGTCTCAAGTGCAGTACTTGAGCTGTAGTGCACAGAATGTGAAGCAGATTGGGTGAGTAGACTTCATCATTACGTGACAGGAGCTATCAACCCAGAGTCAAATCAGGGTATTTCAACAATGACACCAAAAGACATAAGTATATATTTGACAAAAGCATGTTTCAAAATTATAATGCAGATTAGTAAGTCATTATTATTCAGGGTCATAGGTGTAAAGCATGGAGCTTTTACATTTAAGACAAATTTTATTCTGCTTATGACTTCAAGAATCTCCATGATGATTTGGCTTAGAAATGAGGTAGTTTGAATGTAATTGGCTCCCATAATCTCCTAGGGAATGGCACTATCAGAAGGTGTGGCTTTGTTGGAGTGGGTATGGCCTTGTTGGATGAAGTGAGTCACTGTGGGGGTGGGCTTTGAGGTTTTCAGTGCTCAGGATACTGCCCAGTGTTTCAGTTCATTGCTTGTTATCTATAAGATGGAGGATCCCCAGCTTCTCCAGCACCATGTCTGCCTGCATTCTGCCATGCTCCCTGCCATAATAATGGACTGAACCACTGAAACTGTGAGTCCTCTCAATTAAATGTTTTCCTTATAAGAGTTTCTGTGGTCATGCTGTCTCTTCACAACAATAAAATCTCCAACTAAGACAGAAGTTGGTACCAGGAGTGGGGTTTGAACCCATGTAGACATAACTAGTTAACTTGCAACCAAGACTTTATAAGCAAATGTCTACACCATAGACGCAAGTCTGACTTCTGGATTGAATTCAAAGTAGGGTATAGCTTAATAATGAAGAAATTAGTTTTCTTTTGAAACTTCCCATGCTGGAAATGATTAGAGTAGAAGATAGAAATAGACGTGGTAATTCAGAGGGTCTAATAAAGATGTGGATAAAATGTTAAGTGCATACTTGAGTTCTTGTCCAAATCCTCTCATAATGAATCTTGGAGAAAATGTCTCCCTTATTCCCTTGATTGGAAATGGCCATTGATTCTAATGGGAGAGGACAAAACATGCTCTTAATATCTTCTTTTTTTATATATTTATTTATTTATTATGTATACAGTGTACAGAAGAGGGTACCAGATCTCATCATAGATGGTTATGAGCCACCATGTGGTGGCTGGGAATTGAACTCAGGACCTCTGGAAGAGCAGTCAATGCTCTTAACCTCTCAGCCATCTCTCCAGCCCCTCTTAATACCTTCTTCTAATTTTTTTTTAAATTTTATTTATTTATTTGCCTTGGTGTTTGCCTGGAACTGGAACTACAGACAGTTGTTAGCTGCCATGTGGGTGCTGGGAATTGAACCCGGGTCCTCTGGAAGAGCAGACGGCGCTCTTAACTGCTGAGCCATCTCTCCAGCCCCTCTTAATACCTTCTTACATCAGAGAATTTGCTTGTGTTGCTTCAGTGTTCACAGAAATATGGATATAGAGTGCAATAGCCATATATAACATGGATTGAAGTGACATTTTCATAACATGGATTGAAGTAAAGGGTTAAAAAGACTAAAGGATATAATTATAGACTTAAAAAGAATACTGGTATGCTACCAAATAGCTCACAGCAACATTTCCCAAAGCAGGTGACAGGCAGGGTGATATTAACAAAAATGTGGATATTTATTTGGATTTTAATGGATATGTCTTCATTTCTACACATTAAAAACATACATAGCTCATACAACTTGCCTGTGATTTGTGACTAATTTTGTGATTAGTTTTCTTAGAAAAAGCCTGAAGTAGAAGCAAAACAAAAAACCCCCAAAAAGATAAAGAAGGGAAGATCTGTTAAATAAAACTAATACTAACATGTAGTTAAAATTATGAGGTGAGTACCTAAATAATGAAACTCAAGGAATACTCTTCAAATAAATATTGGTGTGTTTTTTTCAGGGCTGGGAATTGAACCTAGGCTTTGAAGTCTTAGCCTTGATCTGCATTATCAGCCCTGTGCATTAACTTTGTGCCATCACCTATTTTTAGGGCCACTTCTGGAGTTCATTTGAAACAAAAACACATAATTAGAAATTACCAGCAACTTGGGACAAGGCTCAGGTACTGTGGTTGTGTTTGCTGAAGTCTTGGGAATGTGTCCACTCTTTGGTTGCAGGAGACCTTATAAAGCTCTGTTCCTGTGACTCCACCACTGAAATTCACTATTAGACAGGGATGACCATGCTCACTTCCTCATTCCTAGGAGAGAGGCACTCTTCTAAAATGGATCCCAGAAATTCTTCTCAAGAAATCAAGAGAGTTTCAGAACCTTCCTTCCACCCTTACTGGGATGTAACTTCTCCCTAGCATCCTTAAACCCATCATAGTAAAGGACAGGATAAGGATGAGGTCCCTCTCTACTATCTGGAAGTGTGACCCTGTGCAAACTCCAATTGTACCCCTTGAATGAAGACAAGGGAATGGGCCCTTTCTTTTCTCATTATTGTAAGGCTTTAGAGACAGAGAAACAATTAGGGAGGGCACATTAGAAGACATCTAGGCGGTCCAAGGCCTTTTCCAAAAATGTTTCTCATAAATATTATGTAGAATCCATTCTGCAGCTGGACTTAGTCCAGATTTCTGGGTGGGGTGCGTAGCAGCATGCATCCAGGTAGGATGTGGGATATTGACACTGAATAAGGTGCAGGAAGACGCATTCTGCTGAGTGCTCTCCTGGAGCAGGTACACCAGGTACCCAGAACTGGTGCTGGGGATGCCATTTGGTGGTCTGGGAGTTGCTGATTGCTTTCTCTGTCGCAAATCCTTTGATTTCTACTGGCTCATGTGTACACATGTGGGTATTCCTGGTGGCCTGACCATTGAGCATAATTAAAAGAAATGATTGGCTTTCTCTTGATGCAAACATCTGGTTTTACTTGAAACAAGATGACTTAGCTGTTTCAGAAACATTCTTGTAACCCTGGATTCACATTTTCTCCTTAAAATATATATTTTCTCTGTTCGGGCAGCATGGTAATGTAAACACTCCATGTAACTGACAACCGACACTTTCAGAAGTATGTGGGGCTCCGAGCACCGGAGGAACCGCAGAATGATTGCATTTTTGATTTGATCACTGGAAATCTGTTTCAACAGTCACTCTGATTTAAACAATTACTCTGATTTATACTCCAAACGCTGTAATTTGCAGAAAATGTAACCATGTGAGGACATTTTTGTAGAGTATGTCTTGGCAACTCTGTTTTGTTGTGATGTCATTCCCTTTGGCTTCAAGGAAGCGGAGAGGGAACAGGAGGCAAATGGGCTTTTCTTTTGATGTGCTTTCTCTACTGCCATGGAAAATGTTCCCAAGTCTTCCTGGCACACCCCATCTTACTCCCTACCCCCAGGGCTACCTCTGCAGGGATACAGATGGTGTTCAGAGTGGATGCAATATCAAGCTCTCCTGTAAGTCAAATAATTCAGCCTGGAGGATGAGCTAGGTGACTTCTGTTCCTATAGTCTAGGCAGGATAGGTGGGATGTATACTCTTACATGACCTATACACAGATCCATGGTTATGAGGCTCAATCTCTTCATTAACTAGGAAAGAAGCCTCAGCGAGCTTAACGAGCACTTTAAGGTTTAAGAACAAGCTAGTATCAGAGGCTGGAAAAGGAGCATTCTAAAGACACTGATAGATGTAGGTAATGACATGTTGGTCTTATTTTGTGTGTAGAGAGTTATCTTAACAAAATGAGAAATACATTAGCTGCATGTTTTATTATTGTGATAATATATCCAACAATAGCCACATAAGGAAGGAAGGAAGGGTTCATGTTGGTTCACAGTTCTAGGGAATATAACGTGGCAGGGAGTGTGCAGCATCAAGCTGGCTACATTGTACCCACAACTAAGAAATAAACAGTGAATACTGTTTGTCCTCACTTTTTATCTCTTTGATTCAGTTCAGGAACCATTCTCGTGGGAATAGTATTGTTTATATTTAGGATGGGTGTTTATATTCCAGTTAACTTAATATAGAGAACTCCTCATATGTCTGTCTGGAGATTTGTTTCTATGGTGATTGTAAATCCTATCTAGTTTACAATCAAGGTTAACAAAGTCATAAATTAAAAAATAATAGGTGGCCCATGTTTTGTAGGATTCAACTTGTGGGAGTTAATATTTAATATTAACTTTGTTTGAACCTGCACCCTCCTAATTTACCAAACTGTTCTTGTGCTGCTGAGGAGAAAGCCATGAAAGATTTGAATGTGAACTGACTGCACAGACTCACATGTTTGAATACCTGGTATTCAGATGGTGGCACTGTTTGGGAAGACTGTGGAACCTGTAAGAGGAGAAGCCTCCAAGGACCCAGCAATACCACTTCTGGATGTATACCCTAAAGATGCACATTCGCACTCCAAAGGTATTAGCTCAACTATGTTCATAGCGGCATTATTTGTAATAGCAAGAACCTGGAAACAACCTAGATGTCCCTCAACTGAAGAATGGGTTAACAAACTGTGGTACATCTACACAATGGAATACTACTCAGCAGTAAGAAAAAAATGATATCCTAAAATTCACAGGCAAATGGATGGATTTGGAGAATATCCTCCTGAGCGAGGTATCACAAACTCAGAAAGATAATCAGGAGATGTACTCACTCATTAGTGGTCTCTAAACAAACAAACAAGAAAAAAAGCCAAGCATGCCCAAGCTGCAAACCACAACCACTGAACAGCTTGGGATCAGAAACACCCTGGACTGACCCTTCGGATCCGACTCCAACTATAGGAACACCTGACTCACTCTTGAGGGAGGGGGGACAAAACTGGATTTGCCAGGAGTGGAGACTGATCCAAGCATTATTGGGTCAGTGGGACCATAGGACTGTCTGCTTCCTGCCCAGGGAGGGGATGGGGAGTTGTGGAGAAGAAAAATGACCTGATGTGGCGGGAGGGAGAAGGGACCTTGAATAAGGATATACAGGGATAGAAAAAAAAATTCAGAAAGAAAGCTGAACACAAAGTAAATATATGTGTAGCAATCTTATTTGCATTATCACCCTTGATAAGTCATGCTTATGATTTTTATCTTCTTTATAGTTATTGTTAACTTATCAGCATTTTAAATTCATTTTACTGTTTTTCTTGATAAATACAAAATAAAGAAGAAGGAAAAAAAAAAAGAGATGAAGCCTCACCGAAAGAAGTGAGTCTTTGGAGGTGGGCCTTGAGCCCTCATCTCTGTACCTCCTCCTTTCCTCTTCACTCTGCTTCCTGGGTGTGGATGCCATAGGAATGTCCTGCCCCCTGTATTAACTGACATATGTGCCTGCCACCATATCTTCCTCACAGTTATGGACTGTGACCCTCCTGAACTGCAATCCAAAATAACCTTTTATTCTCTCTCTTAAGTTGTGTTTGTTTGTTTGTTTTTCTAGGGGTTAGAATATTTTATTACAGCAACTAGAGAAGAAGCTAAGATGGCCTCCCTGGCTGACTCAGGATCTCCCTCATCCCCAGATGTCAATGACTAAATACCTGCTCCCTTTTGCATCAGTTCCAAGGACACTGAGTCACTTGCTATGATGGCTCCCTTGGATGTGCTCTAGGAATGCCTAGACCCCAGATATGCTACAGGGAAACTGAAAATAGCTCAGAAAAGGTAGCACAAGTTTCTAGACATCCCTCTTCTCTGGCATGTGCCACAGTTAGATTTACTCTGATGTTGCAATCATGTTGGTCAAAGACCACAAGAAACTTAGCTTGGCATCTCAATGGGTAATAAGGAGAAATGCATTTCTTCCTGGATCCCCCCATTTTCCAGCATTATTGAGCCAGCTAGTGTCACCCCCAGACTTCTTGCATGTCATCTCTACTGTCTCTAATCCTTTCCAACAGGACGGCTTAGATTCCTGGCTTTTTCCTTTTTCTACTTTTTTCTTCAATTGGGCAGCAGGTATGACAGACTATACTACAGAAGAAATGATGCAACTTGAATTTCTGTAAATGTTCTTCCCAAAGTTGCACTTGTCTCTTGACTGGACCTCTGTTTAGAACTCTGTCTAAATACCTGATTTTCTTCTCAACTTGGGCACCTAACCTCAATATTACCAAACCACTCACCTTTTCTGCCTTTTTTTCTCCAGCATTTCACCTCTATACTATACTTTTCAGTCTTGATGAATGTCATTATCATCTAAACAACTGATCAAGTGAAAAATGTGTCATCCTTGTGTTCCCTCTTTCTCTTATGCCTCACATTTAGTCCATCAGCAAATCACATTGTCTCTAATTTCAAAATGTGTCTTGTACCCTAAGCACTTTTCATAATGTTCATGGTTACTTTATTCTAAGTGACCCTTGCCCTCATGATGACCACAGTGATGGACTCTGGAATGGGGTTCCTATCTCTACTTTTGTCCTTACAAAGTTGAAACTCTCATCTTATAATGCTTTCATTCTCCAGGGGATATTTGACCATATCTAGAAATACATTTGGTTGTAAATACTGTGAGTATGGAGGAGAAAGGTAACTGGTATCTAGTGGATGAAACCATGGCTGACACTAAAAATTCTACTTGGCATAAAAAATACCATCCCAACAAATTCCTTGGCTCCAAAAGGTGAATAGTACAGAGACAGAGAAGCCCTTCCCAACACAGCAGTTAGTAGCCAAGCTAATCATTCTAAAGTGTAAACTAAAACATCTTATTTTCCATAATAACAATAACACTTTCTATTGCTGTTAAAAATTATTTACCAGTTTACAAGGCTCTATAAAACCAATTTCCCACGACCAACTTCACCTATTCCTCATTTCTCCATTTTGGCTATGCATATTAATAGCCAACAGCATGGTTCCTTCCTCTGGTCCTTTGTCTCCTAAACTTGCTTTTGGATCAAGGCCTTTCCCTTTGCTGTCACTATGCATATTTGCTCTATGCTTAGTGTATAAACATCATTTAGTTGCTGTTTCCAAACTGACATCTCAGGTGAGTTTTTTTTTAACCTCACTTAAAAGATGCTCTTTGTCAGACCTTGAACTACATCCACCATACTCCTCAATTTCCATTTCTTTATAGAACTTACCGATACCTAAAATCATTTTTTCCTACTTATTTGTAATCTGTCTCTCTGTGATAAGCTTCTTGAGGATAAGAATATTTTAGAATGGTGCTAATAAATAGATCCATACAAATTGCTGGCTACTTAACTGTTTGGCTACTTATGTGTTGGATAGAAGCAAAATTGACTTAACACATCCCTTTCTTGTCCATGCCTGGATTTTGGGTCTATTATTTTACTGTTAGTAGTATTTTAAAAATATAAGCTGAATGTTGACTTTTGTTGTAACAATGCTAAGTACCCTGTCCACATTCCACCCACATGTATCTTTGCTGGCCAAGGGACAGAGAATGCAAAAGAAAATATATATATTCATTTATATACATATGTATATATACTGTATATACACATACATGTATATATGTATACTATATACATATAAAACTGAATATATTTAAATTGATATTTTAAATATAGCCCTCTGTAGTGAGTGGAAGCATATGAAGTATGCATTGTTATTTATAATGATACCCCACTTTTCTTTTGCTCCCCACAGTAGGTGAAAGATCCTTTCTTTGATAGTTGGACATTTGCCTCGAATGCTGGTTAGCTCTCCACATCCTTGTAGCAGAAGGATGATCTAAAACCATTGAAATGATTCCTAGCACTGAAAGTTATAGACAGAGGTTCTGCATTCTCAGAAGTTGTTTGAAACAATGATATGCCCTCTGCCTGTACAGATGTTAGCTTAAGATTACATACTTCCGGGACACTGGGTGAGTGTGTCTTGTGGGTGGGAGTGTGACTTGGTGGCTGAGTGCTCAATCATCTGCAAGTAAAATGTGTGTGCATGTTGGTGCCCACACACAGTACTCGAGTGGCCAAAGACTGACCATGGTCATGAACACTCTGAGCATTGACCCGGGGAAGGATGTCAAGGAGGGGAGTTTGAATTGGGTCATCTTAAAGGATGGCAGCAGTTTTGCCAATTTTGCTTTCTTGTGTGAATATGACCCAGCTCCAAACTCCTTAGTTGGTTTTAGAAATGTTTCCTAATTTTTCTGAGATCCTTTCATTTCCTGATCTAAAAACTCATCATTGATAATTGACTTATGTTTCTCCAAATACCAAAAATGCAGCAGTAAGTATAACAGGATGCCTCACCCTGCCACCCTCACTCTGCTAGGAACTGTGTGTCTTACCTGATAGTTCTGAGGTCTTTGTTACTCAGGCTAGGAGGTGGGGGAAAGGGAAAAGCGTAGAGTTTGGGGACTTCTGTTGCAAATGAAGGGTCCTCTGGCTGAAGAACAGGATATAACTAGAATGAGGACACAGGGTAAAATGGAGCCAGAGCCGTCAGTTGGGGTCCAGTCTTCTTGCTCGCTGGTGAAGAAGAATGAGGTTTGAAGACTCTGTCAATCACAGGAGATAGTAGGAGGAGGCAGAAAAAGATGACTTTTTAAAAGAGTTTCTGTGTGTTGTGATGGTCACACTGCTTGCGGATTTCCTCAAGGGACCTTGGCACTGATGGATGCTGTTCTTGGTGACTTTGATGGCCAGATCAAAGTTTCTTTTCTGAGTCAGGATTCTTAGGAGAACATCTAAGGATCTAGACTTTATTCAGGTGAAAATCAATTTACACTGTTGTTGTGAGGATTAAATATAGATTTTGTGTGCAAACGTTTGACATAAGTCTGGTTAACATTAGGCACTAAATAAAATTCCAATATTTGTTGTCCTGAGCCACAGTGAGGATGGTAATCTCTCTCTACTTTCTCAAAATTTTGAGTCTTAAGAGTACACATCTTGCTTACTCAGCACTTCTTGTTTGCCAATTACTTAGTAACTGTTTTTTCTGCTATGAATTTTCCATGAGCTGCTTCTATCCTGGCTCACAAGTAGAGATCCTAGACTAACTGTACACTGTCACATTGAGAGATGGAGCAATGGCGCTCAGCTGTAAGGGTACTACATTCCTTTCCCTAGATCCCTAGGATATGTCTTTGTGACATTAGAAGAGGGATAATTCTGATGAGAAGTAGATCAGTTATAGATCTACTTCTTTTTAGTAGATAATTACAGTAGATAATAGCTGGGTTATTGCTATGCAGCCTGGTGAATGGCTCCAAGAATCCTTCCTTCTGACAGACCCACTTTGCTCCGACTCTGTGTCAGTCTCCAATAAGCCCAGTTCTGCAGTTCTGAGATCAGTTTAGTTCTCTATAACTGTAAGCCCAGGGCAACTTAGTTATTAATCTTGTGTGAACTATCAGGAAAAGGTGTAACCCAGAGAGAACACATATGAACACACAGAGAGAACCCAGGATGGACACAGTGCCTGGATCAGCAGGAAGGCTCCCTATGGCACTTGTCCTTGCCTCCCATCACAGCCTTTTTGCTGGATATATGCTTCCTACAGTTGATCTTTCCCTGAGAGGCAACCACACAGAATGGGAAAGGACAGGGTCTAAGTGCTTCGAGCTGAATTCTAGCCCTATGCCCCCAACAGCTGATGACCCGCGTCAATGACCATATCATTTGTGCTTCAGTTTCTAATTTGTGAACTGGCTGTGCTGATGATCTGTCCCATACAGTTGCTATGAATGTACATGAGTTAATATTGCTGGGAATGTAGTAATCAGCATGTGTCTGTGAGGATGATGATAATGATGCTGTTGCTGCTGCTGCTACTGACTTTCTTCCTTATGACAAAAGCATCCATCCAGAACTGGGCACAGAGTTGTTTGTTCTAGAAAAATTTCTTGCTTAGCATAGCTTAAAGCAAGTCAGACTCTGAAGGTTCTGGAAGAGAAGGTGGCCAGTTTGGCATGTCTTTAGGAATACTTGTTGGTCCCCCGAGACAAGGAATGCTAAAGAAAGTCTATGTTCATGTTGCAGAAAATGGAACAGGGCAGCACTAAATATAGCCCCAGGTACACTTAGCATTTCATGTGATGCCAAATGGATGCAGATAGCAACAGTTATTGATAATACAAAGGGTTCTTCCCTTTGGCCACAGATGTTCATTCCTTCTGAGAATGAGGTGCCCAGGTTGTTTGAGAATGATTAAAATCACTAAGTCTTTGTTTGTCACAGAAAGTATGTTAGACAGGAAAAGCTTCCTGTGACCAGACTTAGGACCCCCAGGATGGCAATCAAAGCCAGCACACCAAGTTTCTAGGTTTCCTTTGAGAGGAAATTTTAAGAGCTCCACTCCCTCTCCTTTCCCTTTTCTCCCTCCCCCCTTCATCTCTCCCTCTCTTTCTTCTTTCTTTCTTTGCTCAGCATTTTGCACCAGGAGGAGGTCAGGTCTTTCTAGGGGTGAATAGGTAAAATGAAGTGAGCTGGAATCCTCATGTGTGAAACTGATTTCCCTGGAGCTGCTTGAGTTTTTACACTATAGTAAATTTTATTTAAATTTTCATTTTTACCTTCAATAAACTTTCTCTCCCTTAATATTATGGTTTCACACTCAAAGACTTGTTGGATGCACAGTGACATCATGAGGCAACAATGGTCTTTGGAACAACTAGAAAAGACAGTACTAGAATAAGATACAGCTTGGAGGCTGAGAACCGTAGAGTGAAGCTGTCTTTTCCCTCCGAGGGCTGTCCTCAAGTTTTCACACCCTCCCACAAGTTTATCAGGGATGATCTGTCCCCATGAATAAAGAGGACACAAAATTCTTCTCTCACAAGAATTTCTTACCAACTTGATGGGAGGATTCAAATGTACTACTGTGTTGATCCTGGCTCTCTCCGGGAACCTGAGACATGCATGCCCTCCCCAAACTCAGGTGACCCTAGATACTTCATTCACAGCTGAATTAGAGACTGTGACTTCTTTGGGAGGATCCAAGGTATGCTCAATGGAATGGTATGGGTACCCTCTCAGTGTTGGGCTATATGAATGAAAAGGGAAATCCTAGTAAGGGGCCCAAGAGAATAAAACCAGGCAAGTCAAAAGATATATATGGGGAGGTCACTACACTGCAGCAGTGGTTCCAGTGTGATAAGTTCATATGCAGCTTTGAGACTTTCAGATGCTAGACAAGGAAGAGATTGCTAATATGTGAGTTGTGTAGTCTTGTTCTCAAATATCAGGTGTCCAACCCCTAGCAAGTGTGGTGGCTCTACCTTCAAAGGTCATGGTTACCTAAACTCAAAAATACAATGTTCCCAGATGGGACAAGCTGCTCACTCACAAGCTACTCTCTCAAGAGCTTCTAAGATTTTGTGGTTTATGGAAGTATTGGATTTTATCATTATTTCATGGTTAATAATATTCATGCTGACATGCTATTTTAATAGTGGCAACAGTCTGTGTATACACCAAGGATTACTCATAAGTGTCTGGAAGAGAAACTCAGGATGAAATGAAAGAATCTCATTTATCAATGATAAAGACACCCTTGAAAAAGGAAGGATAGCAGTGACTGTCTATTGAAATCATGATTCCATACATAAGCATTTGGGGATGGGATCACCTGGGTTAGCCAGGCTCAGATACTTTTGGTTAGGATGCCTTGTCTGTCTGTGGTCAGCTACTGGGTGAACTGGAGGCTGGTTGGCTGAAAAGGGCTGATTGAGATGGCTCATCTCTGACCCATGTAACCTGTCATCTGCCAAGTCTAGATTTTAGTTCATGACAGTGATGGCACAATCCCAAGAGACATGCAGAAGCATGCAAAGATGTGTGAGGCTTGATATTGGAGCTCACATAACATTCTGGTCTCTGCATTCCATTATTTAAACCAAACCACAAGGTCAAGAAATGGAGTCCACCTCTTAATGGTAGAAGCTGCAAAGAATTGTGGCAATTTTTGCAATTGACCACAGGTGTCCCCTGTGCTTTTGTTAGCGTTAAGGATTTGCTTCCAACCTTTTGAAGTTCCTAAAATCATTCAGGAGAGTGAAATCTGAGAAGAATGCCAGTGTTTGAGAGATTATAAGGATTCATTTTTAATGTCAAAAAATTTCCTAAGCTCTGTAAAATAGTTCAAGGACCTTTCAAATGAGTGTTTGAAAAAATTACTTAATAACTAAATGTAACTCTGAATTTGAGAAAATCTTGAAGTAAATTTGTATCTTTAATCATGCTGGCATTTATATGCGTTAAAAAGTATTTAGAGTTCATATGAAATAAGATGTATTAAGATTATAGGCACTGCTCGGTGTACAGCAAGCTTCACAGAGCTCCTTGGAGTAGATCTGGGACATGATAAAGACTTGGGGACTCTACTACAGTGACCATTGTTTCAGACCAAATGAAAGCATGGTGAATGCTTTTGGATTGTCCTCTCCCTATCTCTTCTCCTCATAGGGAGTGTCGTTACCGAGAAGTTGCCCTGGAAACGTCTCCACATCCTTTACATTTCCTCTCACTCTCAAACCACCCACCTCTTGAATCAACTATCCAGGTAGGAAATTCCACCATGAAAAATGTAAATACCAAGCTCATAATTTCTAGGGTTAACAAGCAATTCTGCCTGTGATACTCAATGGGTGGCCACCATTGATGGCTTTTCTTATAGCTCTTTGATGAGAGGATGTGACAGGTGGGAGCTGCCTTGCTCAGCCACTGATGGTAGAAATTCTCTCTACTCTTCTGGGCCATGAGTTTTTCTGGAAGAAGAAATTGAAATAGATACTTTAAGAGGCTGGTATAAGTAGTCCATATTAGTAATCTCAGCATTTGGGTAGCTGAGAAAGAGGGTCACAAGATTGAATGCAGCCTAGTTATATGGGGGAGATCCTGCATACACACACACACACACACACACACACACACACAGAGAGAGAGAGAGAGAGAGAGAGAGAGAGAGAGAGAGAGAGAGAGAGAGGAATACCTTTTTTCTCTTACCTTCTTGCTTGTCTTTATTTATCTTGTTATCTTGTGTTCTGTGCTAAGGCTCAGTCATCAAGTAGTCAGACACTTCCTGTATGCTGATGCTTTGCAGTTGATGCTTTGCAGTTGATGCTTTGACAATGGGCTTAGCACATGAGAATCCAGTAGTTCTAGTGTAGGCTATTTTGATAATGGCTCAAGCACTATTTCTAGCTGGCTACAGCTTCCCCAGATACACATGGAGAAGCAAAGGCAAAGGACCACAAGGGAAGAGAAGGAGAAAAGCAGGTGAGAGCTGGTCCATTGGTTTGGAAGTGTTCTTCTTCCTGGGTGGGTTTCTTGTAGGCCTGGCTATCCTTATGCCTATGATGCTAGAAGACACCTAGCTTACTTCCAACACATCTCCATTCTGACTTACACCAGAGTCAGGGTGTGTAGAGCTCTCTTCCTGTCCATGTTGACATTTCTTGCTGTGTGTGTGTGTGTGTGTGTGTGTGTGTGTGTGTGTGTGTGTGTGTGTGTGTATTCAGGGTCTCCCCTATGTTTCTAGGCTGCACTCATTCTTGTGACCCTCTTGTCTCAGCTATCTAAGTGCTGATTTACTAATATGAACTACCATATCAGGTTTCTAAAGTCTAGAACAGTAAACTGATTCAGATAGTTATGTTGTGGTGGCCAAAAGAGTCACCTGACACATGTATATGGAAGTCATAGTGTGATGAAGAGAAGAAGCCAACATGAGCAGAAAAAGAGGTGTTACCAATGATGAGATTTGAAGGATCATTAGAAGCATAACCTACGCTGGGAAGTAAAGTAGGTTTTTATGTCCGAGAGGTGAGTGGCTTTAGTATAGAGGCCCTGATACAGGAGTAAGAAGGCATTAAGGATGGCTGGACAGTGCCAACTTGTAGTAGGCTCTCAAAGATTACTTTCTAGTTTGTTCTTGGCTGTTGAATTATGAAGATATAGGCTGGCATAATTTTGTTTCCTGTATTTTCAAGAAAGACATGAAATTGAGAGCTGATGTTATCTGATTTGATGAAAACCCAGAGCCAAATGTATAAAATAGCATCCTTAAAAGAATCACTACCAAATGCTCCCAATTTTGTCCTAGCTCTGAGAAAATTCAGAGCTAGGACAAGGTGGAAACAGGTCCACTCAGCAAACACTTCCCATCTTTGCATGATTTCCATGCCACCAGTGGATAGTTCTTGCTTCATAAGCAGAGATAAATGTTTGAAAATTAGAATGAAACATGGTACAAATATTCCTATGTCATGACACACTATCACAATCTAGCTTAGGGACTTGTGTAGCTTGTCACATGTTAGGGACAGTAGGGGGACAGTTTGGGACATTAGGTCTTTTATCTTGATCTCTGCAACTAAGGAATACGGTGGTGGAGGAGACCCACAGAGAACTGAAGATTGCAAATCCTATACAGCCCCTGTAGAATCCCAATTCTAAGGCCACTGGTGTCAGCTGACCTCCTGTGACTGTCAGCAGCCACAGAAAAGTCAAGAACAGCCATAATTTGTATTTCCCTTTTTTAACTAGAATGTTAGAAGAAACTTTGCCATTTTCTACAACAGTGCATCTCAGAGGTCAGGTGTCCTCCTGAGGGGCTTCTCTGGGTGAGAACTCCTCATTTCAAGCCTGAGTTCATCCAGGAAGTATCTGGGAATTAGGAAGGAGCAGTTAAGACTCTGCATGACTTAGCTACTGTCTCCCTGGTGTGCTCGGCAGGAGATCAGTCTTCAGATTCTGAATGCTTGCTTCTTGCCAGCTTCCTCTCTGTCCCTGCCACCACTGATCATACCCATCTATTCAAAAAGTGTTGACATGACACTAAGATTAACACTCCATGGACGTGTGTTAACCCTCAATGTGGCACTTGGCCCCTCCTGGGAGAGCTAAAATGGAGGGATACACTGGCTGGAAGTTATCCATCCTCACACACCTGCTTTTCATCCTGCAGAGAGAAAAGTAGCCTAGTTGGTTTGGTGACTTCCCATGGTAACAGATAGATGAGAGTCCAGGACTTGTTGGTTTGGAAGGGAGTGCAGTTCACAGGGTATATTCATTTTCTATCTTAGGAACACTGACTTGTACTTCAGACCTTTGAATCCAGAAGCTTCTGGCAGACTGGGAGTGCCAAAAGTATACAAGACATCTATCATGGCTCAATAATATGGTAATATTTATTCATCAATGGGGCCAGTGGGACAGAGTTTTGGAATTTCTGCCTTTTTGGGTGTTAGCCTGGGTAGAGAAGGCCAAGAAGAATGAAATCTGCTCTCAGGAGATGTGGTGGTTGAAACTCAGTGTGTGACTTCTCAGCTTTAGAACCTGGATAGGTAAGTGGCAACAGAATATCACTGATGTCCTTTCAAAATTCTTGTGTTGACACATAATTCCTAAAGAGATGCAATTATGAGATGGAGCCCTGGAAAGTGATTAGGTTACAAGGGCTCTTCCATGAATAAGATTGGTGCATTTATATAAAAGACAACTGGAATGGAGCTTGTTGGCCCTTCTACCACTTGAAGATAGGCAGAAGGTGCTATGCATGAGGGTGGACCCTCACTGAATGAGCTATGTCTTAAAATTTGAGTCCATATAACCATGGACAAGAAATTCCTGTCATGAATACTTAGTCAAAGGTATGCTGTTGGGTTAGCTCGAATGGACAAAGAAGCAGATTCTCAGAGATGGCAGAGAGGGGATAGCGAGGTGACTCCTTTTCTGTTGGAACAAAACTTTCTGCCTCATGAAGCTGATTCCTCCCAGGACATGAGAGGCTCATCCCTCTGGCTCACAGCTCTTGCAATCAGACAAAGGCTAACATGCCCACATTGTGATTTACTAACTGTGTGTCTTTGAGTAACTTGCTTAACTCCACAAAGGCTTAGTTTCTCCAGCTGTAGAGAGGAGATAATCTAATACCAACATCAGAGAGCAGGTAAAATGAGAGAAAAAAGAGCAAACCACTTCCATCACTGGAGTCAAGTATGTACTCAACACGCATGGCTTTAGCAACAGGTCCCTGGTGATACCTTTGTATTCTGCCCTATGTTCAAGGTGGCAGTTAGAAGCACAGGGAGGCAGGGAAACTGCCAGTTGTCTGCTTTAAATGATATCAGAGAAGACTCTGTCACATATTGGAGGTGTCAGCCAAAGAACATAGAATTTCTAGCCAACCACCTTGTTTGTTCAGCTACCAAGAATGGTCTAGTTATCAAGGTAAAGCCATGGCAGCCACATCTTTTTTATTTTCTTTTGTCTTAGGAAATTAAGCCAGAGGAGGAAATTTGAGTCGTGGCTTGGTTGCAGCCCAAGATGTGAACATTTTCCTTTTTTGATAGGCGCATCCACCGCCCTCTCAATGGCCCCAAGAAACATGCAGGAATTGAAAATCTCAGTTAGCAGCGGTCAGCCCAGGAATTGATAGCATTTGAAAGAGCATGGTGAATAAATCAATGGTCATGTGATCAGTGCTTTGCACATTCCCTTGAAGGAGGAACAAACCAATTAACTAATGGAATGTGGAGCATCCCTGGGAGCTGCAGGGGTCCTGGGCAGCCAAGAAAAATGGCCAAACAGGTCCCTGTGTGGATAGGAGTTGGCTGTTAGTGCTGAGTCTGGCCAGAATCAAAGCTTGAAAATTAGCTCTGGACATGCACTTGAATTCTGCCCATTTTCTCTTTCCCATGCAGACAGTGTAACCCTCTTGAAGGGCTGAACTTCTGTATCAGGGCCAAACAGCAAACCTGATTCTTTCCATGAGAATGTTAACTCTTGAGTCCCTAAGCACTGGTGGCTCTCATGCTACCTTCTGTGGCAGTGATGCCTCATCGGTCGTCTCTGCTGACTCTTGTCTATTCAGGTTGAAGATGACATTCTCTGTCTCATCTATCTCTGTATCTGCAGGTGTACACACCGATGCATGTTCATTTACAGGCCAGAGATACGCTTTGGGTAGGTTTCTCTTCCACTATTCCCCTTAGTTTTTCAAGACAGGGGCTTTTTACTGAACCTAGAGATTTCCTTTAGTGAGACTGACTGGCCACTAAGCCCCCAGGATTTGCTGTCTTTATCTTCCCAGTACTGGGTTATGGGTGCTTGCCACTATGCCTGGCTTTTACGTGAGTGCTAGGAATATGCACTCAGGTTCTCACGCTTTCACAGTGTGTACTTACCTACAAAGTCATCTTCCCAAACGTCAAGGATGCCAGGGCTTTCTATGATTAACTCCGAGAGACAGAGGTGTTCAGTGGGAACCCAGTGAGCTAAGTGAAGGATCTGGAACACTAGTGATATCTGTTGTGGACAGAGATGCATATGCTAAGAAGAAACCAGCATTCAGCGTGTGATTTAGAAGTGTTTGTAGAGTGAATGGTCAAATGAGTATGAGTAGGGGAGGTGCCATGCTGAAGGTTACATAGATAGTTGTTTGTAGAGGATCAACTAGAAAGGTGTCTTTTTGTTTATTTTTTGAACAAGGCCTCTCTATTTAGTCCTGACTGGCCTGGAACATGGTTTAAAGTAGTAAAAAAATATTTTGGCATGCCTAATTAAAAAATAAAAAAGATCTGATGGAGTATGTGAAGGGACTGGTCCTGCAGAAAGATGACAGCAGGATCTCCATGACTCAGAGCACCAGCAGGATATCTGAGAGGAGTTTTGGTGAGGGCCCAGTGGTGATGGTATGCTAGAGGCCAGAGGTTAGAGGCCTTGAACCAGATCAGTGACTCATTGCAATGAACATTTTACTGGCTGATTGACAAACGGGTACACTGAGTGACATGCCAAGGCTCCTGATGCCACTAGGATGAATGAAGAGTTGTTTGACAGAGAAGTGAGGTGGGCTGTGTTTGCTTTTTTTTAATTAATCTTGGGGGGCATGTTTCAGGGATGAGGGGCAGATATGGAAGAACTTGAAGGTGAATGAGATTGGTGTGCATGATGTGAAATTCCCAAAGAATCGATAAAGAATTATTTATTTTTCTAAAGAGCACTTTGAGAACCACCACATGGATGCCCGTGTTTAAGAACCTCATGCTTGATAAACCCACACCAAAATCAGGATAACATCTGTATCCCAAGTAGAAGAGATAATCTCACTGTCAGCTTTTGATGGTTCCTGAAGTAGAGTTGCCCCCATATCCTACAGCGATATCATGGCACTTAGCCTCTGTGACTTCTGGAACCATAACAAGGCCTTTGGACATAAGAACCACACACATTCTTCCCTGATTGAACTATTTATCAGAGAACCTTCCAGAGATATGTGATCTCATAGGCAGCGCCATAGCTGAGATTCCATATGAAGATCTACAGTGTCTCTCAGTGTCCTATTATTGGAAATCACTTGTGACCTCTTCTCATTTAACAGCCCATTCTTCTGCATGGGACCTGGCTGGGTTTCTTCTGGGTGCCTAACTCTATAAGCTAGCCTCAGGACATAGAGCCCTTCCTTCTCAAAGAAATCAAATCAGCCCTGAGCACAGATGGGATACAACTGTCAGATGCCTATTGGGTACTCTAGCCAGTGTCACTGGGTGTTAAAGGACAGGCACAAGGAAGAAATGGAGAGTCTGCTGCTGGAGAAAGGTACACCAGGGCTGCCTCTGTTCCATTCTAGGATTTGCTGCTTCCCTGGAAGAACAGGCCAAAGCAAGCAGAGCTCCATGAAATGCTAAGTGATAAGGTTGCTGTCCTGGCCAAAGGCTAATGCCAAGGTCAATCTTCTTGGCTCCTTGTAGTCACACAAACAGATTTCTTAAATTCATAAGAAAGACCCATGAAGCATTAGCAAGAACAGTTGATTCAGGCATGCATTTTCTCTCTAGTGCATGGCAATCTTCCTAAACCATTGCACATAGCAAAGCTCCCAGGCACCATGTTAACAGGCACACAGCTCCTTCTCCTTCCTACCTTGTATTTGTGCTCCTTAGCAGTGGGGATTTGGTTAGTGCAGCCTGACTTGCCCAGTGCAAGTCCTAGGCTGTCTGAGCACTTTCTGTCTCTTCTAATTGAGGTGTAGCTATTAAGTTAGGGTCCAGTGTGTGAGTCCTGTGCAGGGCACTCGTAGGCTAGATAACAGGGCTTTCTATTGACTCTCTCAAGGATTAATCATTTGATTATGGCTGCAGCGTCATGTCAATTTCCAGGGATCAGATATCATGGTCCTTGCTTCCCAGGGACTGGTTAAGAGGGTGTCAGAGAGCAGAAAGAATCTCAGGAGCCAGAACCTCACAGCGAGGCTACATGGGGTGTGCAATGGTTCATTTTGACTTTCACTTAATTTTGACTTTCAACTTGACTGGATTAATAGATATCGAGGGAACAGGATATGATGGTACATGGATGGAGTACCAGTACTCAGGAGGCACAGGTAGGATGAGTGTCAAAATTCTGAAGCCAGCTTGCCAACATATCAAGCTTCAGGACAGCCAGGCTACATAGTGTGATCCAGTCTCAAAAAATAGATCGATTAATCAGTTAAAAAAGAATGCTTTGAGGTTAATAATGTATACTTTTGGGTTTATCTGTAAGGATATTTCCTGAGAGGTCTAATTGAGCAAGCATAAAGGATGTGGGTGACACCATCACACAAGCTGGTTTAGTAGGGAATGTTGATGGTGTCATTCCCTAATATAAAAGATAACTGGAGAAAGCCAGCTGAGTAGCAGCATTTGAATATCTTTTCCTGCTTCCTGACTGAGGATGCATTGCCACCACCAAGCTTTCTGTGACACAGTAGGCCGTATTCCCTCAGTCCAGGAGCTAAAACAAAGCCTTAGCAAACACTTCGGGTATTTGACCACAACAAAGTAACTAATATGTGGTATCTTTAACTACTTGGGAGGAAGTGCCCATCAAGAGGCTGAGCTAGAGATGTATACTGGTGGGATGGTTTGTTCTTCTTGTGTTCTTGCAGGCATCCATATATGCAAGTGTGTGTGTGTGTGTGTGTGTGTGTGTGTGTGTGTGTGTGTGTGTGAGAGAGAGAGAGAGAGAGAGAGAGAGAGAAGTTGTATTCAAACATAAACATGTCTATATTTTTGTGTCCTACATGTGAATGCATAGGGCAGGTGCCAATGTGACATACATACTTCTGTGCCTTCGTCTCTTCTTTGGTTAGCATGTCAAGAAGTAATGCTTAGGGTATTTAATGCCTAAATGGGCACCAAACCATCAGAGCAGACAATGTAATTAATCTCTAGGAGTCATCAGAGCTCTAAAAGATCCTATGGGAGGGGTCAGAATGACAGGTGCCGAGGAGCTTTTGGGAATCTAGGGCAGCAACTAAAATATTTCAACATTTTAATAGCAAGTAGCCTTCTTTGTACTAAACAGTGATTCTGACATCACCAAAGATAAACTTGAGTGAGTGATCAGAAGTTCTGGTTAAGGTGGGCTTAGTCTTCAATCCAAAGAATGACACAATTGGAAAGACCATATGCACGTTTTGTAAGGTGGTAAAAGATAAAGATAACACTCATGTAGTGTATCTGTCATGAGGAAGTAGGGAATGTTGATGGTGTCATCATATTTATTGTGAAAATAACACAGAGTGTTTCCATGAATAGTTATGAAAGTAATGCAGATCTAGAGTTTATACCTAGCTTGCTGTAAACAAATAAACCACCAAAGCAGTTATTTAACACCCCTCCATGCAAGCCTCAGTTTCTCCATCTGTACAATACAGACCATAATATGTCTTTTGGTTTATTGTAGCATCATGAACCCCATCCATATCAGGTGATCTATAGATGAAACCTCTTTTTATTCCTTTGGTGACATTGGTTAGAGCTAATGAGGTAGGTTGGGGTCTTCTGTAGTCTGCCAGAACCTGAAAGTCCTTATAGATATATTGGAGTGACTGGGTCAGTGTCATTTCACAGAAAGGGTCGCTATGGTCTGGAGAGGAGAGACAGGGAAGTCTCTCAGGCCTTCCTGAGCCTGTGACCCAAGGATGCCCACTGAGCCGGAAGGAGTTCCAGAGCCTTAGCCTTCACAGCTGATGGTGGCCCTTTGTGAGATGCCTGCCCTGGATCAACTTTTCATTATCTACAATGAACCTGGACTTTGATCACCATGGATGACTTGGTCTCATGTTTATGTATGGGTTGTGGTAACAGACACACTTCGTGGCCTCCAGGTTCCTAGTGACAAAAGAGAGCCGGAGGGAGAGGGGAGAGGGGAGAGGGTATCACTGTTTTCCCTGTTCAATGGCTGGCTTGCTGGGCTTGCCTATGTGTGCCGAGTGAGCTGACTCTTACCCAGGAAACTTCTCTTCACACTGTAAGGCCTGTGTTGATGTTGGTTTTAGTGGCATAGGCAGAAATTCCATTTTGACAAGGTCTATCAGAACTCAGGTACCAAATACTACAGAAACCAGTCGCTGCTTTTAGGGATGGTGGGGGAGCTAGAGGCTGGTGAGGTATTTGCTTGCAGGTGCTTGTATCTGCACAGTATGCTTTTTGGAGAAGGAGCCAGAGATGATAACAGTAGCAAAACATACAGAGCACTTACATGTTGTCAGATACCTAAGCAAATGGCACATGTTAACTTTCCCAATCTTCACAAGAAGACTTTGTGCTGAGTACAATGACCACCCCAATTTTACTTATGAAGGAATGAGGAGTAGCAGAAGTTCAGCAACTGCCAGGCCATGCCTTTTACAGGAAGGAGTTAGAGCTGAGAGGAGGGGTCTGGGATCTGCTCTTTCTGAGTCTCAGTTGGAGGCTGGGACAGAGTGCACAGTCTCCTCTTCTCCTTTGGTGAGATTTAGGCAGAACACTGGGAAGGTAAGAGCAAAGGCAGTGATGTAGACAGAGAGAGGCTCTAGAGTTTTGAGGAGGGGCTGGCCGGGGCTCCCAAAGGGCAGCTGGTGCCACATTCCAAGGCAACCACACATAGTTGCCTAGAGAACCTCAAGGGGATGTTAGGAGCATCATTAATCATGGGGACCCTTGTGGGGAATGACTCAATGTTTGCCCTGCCTCTCTCATTTTACTTCTAGAATTCTCCATGAGAAAGTGCTCCCATAAGAGGAGCACTTCTGGGTACTCTTGGGCAGGCTCCTGGAATCACTGATGATCTGTGGCTGGGACCAGCTTTGCCCAGTTTGATTGATATGGCTTTGCTTAGCCCTTCCAGAGAGGCCTGGGCTCCCCCAATAGCTACAGAAGGATCAAGGCTTGTGAAAGCAAGCTCTGGCTGTGGGAGTTCCCAAGCCATGCCAGCAGAAGGGGAGAGGGTCCTGGTAGGGGAGGGGTGTGGTGAGAGAAGGTCTCCTAGAGGAGACTAGCGCTGGGAGCTTTGCAGAGGTGAAGAGCCGCTGGGAAAGGGGAGTAAGTGGTCAAGGGCTACCAGCAAAGCTAGACAGACACCTGCAAGCTGCTGTCTTTATGTCAGTGGGACTGGTGGCTACACAGTGATGGAGCATTGATCAGTCTCCTCATCAGGACATGAGCAAAGTTTACCCAGTTCATTTTCCCCTAAGTGTTTCGTGTCTCCCAGCCCCTCTATGCACTTAGGGTAGAGATACTCATGGTAAGGATTGTGGTAACGGAAGAACTGTAGACAAGTAGCCAGGTGTCTCCCACCCTGCTGGACTACCCCAGCTGAGCCCACCTCAGGAAGAGGGGCTAGCCAAGCTCACTGGAGGTGGTGTGGCTTTTCCTGGCCTCTGGATCTCTCTAGACTTGATATCTAAAATCATCTTGAGAGACCTCTCATGGCTATTTAGAGGCACTGCACAGTAGGCATCTACTCTTTTCCCTTGTATCGAACCTGCAGCCCTTGGACAACATGCTCTCCCACAGTTAATGTATATGGGAGGGAGATGCTTGGGTGAGCCAGGAGGAAGGCACAGCTCCATGGAAGGCCTCTTATGTTTTAGCTTCCAGAGAGGCAACATCCCTGGCCTAGTCTTGGAGCATTTCTGGGAGACAAGCCATTGGCATTAGGAGTGTTCTTCCTCCAGAGAAGCCACAGAACATTCACAGTCACCCTCTTTCCTCAACTCCCAATGTCATTCAGTGTCTAGGAGAGGAACGAAGTCCATTAGACTTCCCACACAGGCAAGAACTTTAAGTTCATTTCTTAGCTGGTGACTAGTTCATATCCCAGCAGGCAATGGGCTCTTCTGTCTGAACAAGCCTGAGGCGAACACAATGCCTTCAGTGGGGAGGTGAGCGGTGGTGGGGGGAGTGAGAAGAACTGGATTCTCAGAGGCCTATGAGGCTTGGATGTCACCTCCATGGGGGCTGCCACCTCCAGCTTTATGTTTTGTTCACAGGCACTCATATTAGACGTTTGTTGTTAATTTGGCACCCATAGAAAACATGTCCTTTTTACTTTTTGACCTAAGATCATGTTGGTGCCAATTTCCTTTTAAAATAATTCACTACCTATAGGCCACTGGTGTGAAACCTCAGCAGTGGTGCCCCATCCACCCTCCCTCCTATAATTCCAAGGCCTCCGCTCTCTCACCCTCCCCTAGGGGGTTCTTGGCCTCTGTGTGTATACACTCATGTTTTTTTTTTTTTTTTTCTTTTTTTGTTTCTCACACATTCATTGTGCGACTTTCCTTAATTTGGTTCCCCGCCAGGTGCCAGTGGGGGACCACTCAAACACTATGTCAGTGATCTCAAAATTGAACCTCAGGGCTTTTTTTTCTGCCAGTGGCCTGAGCAGATGTGTGGCACACTTTATTAACTCAAGTACCCACGAGTTGAAAATTTCATTAGTTTGAGGGGAGGGCTAAGTCCCATCAAGAGACCTGGTCTGGACAGATTCTTTGTGTCAACCTGACCCCTAGCAAAACGGATTATTGTTCTAAATGAGACAAGTGATCTAATGTTCTGCCTATCAGGCACCCACGGCCTGTAACCTTTTAAAATACAAGTGTGGGAAAACAGCACGTTCTGCTACACCCCTGACTGCACATTCCTGACAGGTAGTATCCAGCATCTTAGCAACATCACAAGGAACCAGGAATTATCCAGTGCTTCCCTAAGGCCAGGTATTGGGTGGGGTCAGGAAGCCACCTGCCTGGGATGAAGGGGACCAGAAAAAGTAGAGATCAGCCTCCATTGCAACCCTGTGATAGGTTAGGGGACCAGGTTGTAAACTCGTAGAAGCATTGGGCGGGATTGGCTTTTTTGTTCATCCTGGCTCTAGGTTTTACCATGGGACACGGAGAAGGGAGCCTGGCTGGTTTGTTGTACAGAGGCCTTGCAGTTCTGGGATGAGCCTCTAAGGCAGCCCCATCCCTGAGGAGACCATCTTTCAAAACTACCTCACCTGGGGTCATTCCCCTACCTTGGAGAAAGGCAGCCAAGCTTATCCCACTCTGCACCTCAGAGGCTCAGTCAGCCTCTGGAGGAGACAGCAGAGTTTTACTGGGGTCAGATGTGTGCAAAGGATGACAATGGAAAAACAACATTATGGAATGAGGCACAGCAGGGCTCACATTCACAGGTGAAGAGGGACAAAGAATGTGAGGGCTGAGAGGGACTCCTAGGGGAGGAGCATGGGTGTGGTGTGGGAATAGCCAGAGCCACAGGGTGGGTGAGAAAACAATAGGAAAGACTGGGTGAAGGAGGGGAAGGCCTGAGGCTGCCTGGAGTTGTTTAGAGGCACCCATGACTGTCCATAGCACACGTTCTCTGGACAAACCTTGGGATTTAGACACCGGTGGGCTGCGGATGGAAAGAGTCCTGACAGAAGTACTTAGGCAATGTTTCTGGTGGCCCTTTATTCTCCAGTGGAGTCTGTGATGGGGATCCAGCCTTTGACACACCCAGGCCTTTTGAGGTGGAAGGCTGGAAGCCTTGGAATGCAGCCAGAGGGCCTGAGCTTGGATCTCTTAAGAGTTGTGGTGACCTGGCCTCCCAAAGAGCAGAGGGTAGAGCTACACTGGCCTGTACTTTCTAGTAGACAGAAAGCAGAGCTGGTTGTAAAACCTTAATTAAATGAAATATTTTAACAAGAAATTCCAAGAACAGAATGCCCTGCTCGTAAGCAAGCCATCACAAAAATAAAAACTGACAGGAAGTGTGTGTTCTGTTGAGCAGGGGAAAGTTTCTATAAGGAGGAATGAGAAAGTGCCAGGGACCACGATTCATCACACAAGTGCTGAGCCGCTGGTTTCTGGGGGCAGTACCCAACTTGTCAGGGCTTCTGTGGGGCTATAATCATCTGGCTTTGAAGAGTTTGGACTTCCTACTTTAAGTCACACATGTAGACCTTTTCTTAGCATCTGCAATGAGCTAGGAAGTGTGTGAGGCTGTGGATGTACAATGTCATCAGCAGATAGTTTGACAGGGTACCACAGAGACAAAACTGAGATTAGCACTCAGGACCATTGGATTCCCCTCTCCCCCAAACACGATAACTCGATTTACCTTTCCAGCCTGGCCACACCCTTCTCAGGTAAGAGAGGTACTAGCAAGGGCATCTGAGTGAATCTGCTGGTCCACAAAATTGTGCTCTGTAGGGATGGAGTATGTCCTTCTGGAAAGAAAACGATAAATCCAATTTGCACAGTAGACTGAGATGAGCTAGGACCCTTGTCCCCATACTGAATTCTGTAGAATAGAAAATCCTAGGACTCATTCCTTCCGGGATGCCAAGTCATGTCAGAAATGCCTCCCCTGAAAGAAGGGAGAGAAAATAGAGGAGATGAACCATGGGGCAAACAGTCAAAGCTGAGTGAGCCCAGGAAAGGGTTGGAAGTTCTTGGAAGGCTTCCAGGAGGAGGCAGGACTTGAGATGCCCTTGTATTCCTAGCAGGGGGAGAGAGGGAATGAAACCCAAGATTGGGTAGCAGGGATGGTATGTGACAAAGGGACAGGAGAAGTTTGCCCTGGAGGAAAGAATGGAACCAGGGTCATGAGTTAATTCCTCAGGGAAGCCTTACCCAGGCATGGGTCAGAGGATTAAGAGAGAGATGTTACCTGCTCCAATCTCAGGCTGAGGCACAGTGAGAAAAATACACTGTCCATACAAGTGGGGTAACTTGCATAGTTATTTTGATTATTTCTTAGACCAAAGGTATTTCTGTGACAGCAGGAATAGGTCCTGTTTGCCATTGAGTGTATCACTGAACACATTTCCCCAACTGCCTCAGCAGACCTGGTTCTAATGATCTTTACAAAAACTCCTCAAACCTCTGAGATCTGCTTGGAAGACATATTTTCTCCAGAGTGGTTCATAGAAGAAGAGGAAAGTTTGCTTTATAAGAATGTTTTCCATCAAGTTGGCTCATATCTGTAAGTTTCAAGTACTCTTTAATTTCACCCACCGTTGTTTTCCAGGATCTAGTGAAGGAAACGTGAAGCCAAAATCAGTTCCAGTGATCGAATACAGTGATTGTCTCTAAGTTCTGTCCCCTGACTCTCACCTCACTTTTTCCTTTGGGGCCCAGGAATACCTAACATATTGATATTGTAGGTTATCTATCATCTACAAAGTTTATATTAAAAGACTGTGCAATTGAGTTACAAAAAGAAAGTCATATAATGTGTTAAGTGAGTTTGTGATTTTTTTCACTGGGCTGTATTAATAGCTGTCCTAGATTTTACATGCAGCCTGTGGCTCAAAAGTTGGACACACCTGCTAGGCACAGGGTGGGAGAGAATATTTTATTAGAATGTGGAATTCACGAGGCCTCTCTCCTGGAGAGCTACAGGCCTTACCAGCTTCTCTCTGTGCAAGGCTTTTGTGAGAAGACATGGGTCTAGGATGTCTCTGTTCTCATCCACCTTGTTCCAGTAAAATGACTTAAAAATCTTGTTAAATGGAGTATGTAAAAATCATGGTAGGATGAAACATTGTCCTAATTTTATTTGTAAAATAAGAAAGAGTCGAGTTTTTTTTTCTTCAGATTTTCTCTAGATTTTTTTCATTTAAAATGTTTTTTTTTCCACATCTACCACTGTTCCTCCTCCCTTCCCTCCTCCCAGTCCCTCCCAGTCCTCTCTCAGCGTTCCCTCATCCCACCCTCCCATCCATTCTCCAGGGAGGACAAAGAGTCTCAAAGTGAGTCAGTCTGGCATACCCAGTTAAGGCAGGTCCCAGTTCCTCATCCCAGTATCAAGGCCGAGTTAGGTGTTCTGCTGTAGGGAATGGACTCAGAGATGTCAGTTCATGCACCAGGAATAAACTCTGGTCCTATTGCAAGAGGCTCCACAAACTACCCATGCCGTTTGACTGTTGTCTGCCTTTGGAGGGTTTAGTTCCTTTCCATGAAGGTTCCTCAGCAGTTATTTTAGAGTCAATGAGCTCCCAATAGCTTGGATCAGCTGTCTCTGGGGGTCTCCTCATCATGATGCTGATCCCTTTGCTCATATACTCTCTGCTCTCTGAGGAAGAGTTATTTTTTTTAAATTTAGTCATTGACATGGTTTATTAAGTAGAAAGAATTCATGTTTATAAATCAGAAAGACTAGAATCAGATATTACATCCTATTAAAAAAAATGAAACTTAAAAAAAAAAATACAGACTCCTGGCTCCAGTGGATGGGACAGAAGATCCACGTTCACTTCCTTGTCTTATCAGAATGTTGAGACATTTATTCTGAAAGCAGACTTTGACCCCAAAATACACTAAATGTGGATACTAATATAAACATTTACACATAATGAAAATTGACTTCTTTAAATTTTTTTCTTACATATATTTATTACTTGGTGTTTTTACATCATGCACTCCATCAAGTTCAGATATCACACCTCTCAGTATCATGCCCACTCTTATGATCTCCCTACTTACAAAACTGCCCATTCACGCTGCTCATTTGCTTACTGGAGCGTAATTAAACTCCCTGTGGCCAGAGCCTTAAAGAAAACAGGTCTTTCCTCACCCACCCCTGTGACAGAAGCCATCAATGCAGAAGTGAGACATTGTGTCATTTAGCTATGTTCTGGTCTTGAATTCTTGTGGCATCTCTCTCTTTATATATATATATTTTAAAGTCCACTAATGAGTGAATACATCCCCTGCTTCTCTTTCTGGGATTGTGATACCTCACTCAGGAAGAAGATATTCTCCAAATCCATCCATTTGCTGGCAAATTTTAGGATATCATTTTTTCTTACTGCTGAGTAGTACTCCATTGTGTAGATGTTCCAAAGCTTGTTAATCCATTCCTCGGTTGAGGGGCATCTAGGTTGTTTCCAGGTTCTTGCTATTATGAATAATGCTGCTAGGAACATAGTTGAGCTAATGCTTTTGGGGTGTGAACGTGCATTTTTAGGGTATTGCCTAAGAGTGGTATTGCTGGATTCTTGGGGAGATTGATTCCCAGTTTTCTGAGAAGCTGCCATACTGCGTTCCAAAGTGGCTGAACAAGCTTACACTCCCATCAACAATGGGGGAGTGTTCCCCTTGCTCCATAACCTCTCCAGCATAGACTGTCATCTGTGTTTTTAATCTTGGCCATTCTGACAGGTGTAAGGTGGTATCTCAAAGTTGTTTTGATTTGCATTTCTCTGATGGCTAAAGATGATGAGCACTTTTTCATGTGCCTTTCAGCCATTTTTAATTCTTCTGTTGAAAAGCCCTTTTGCTTGTTGTTAAAAATGGTTAGCTTAAAGGGAATCAAATGTTTATAAATTTGAGGACAGCTTTACATTTTTTTTTTCCAAGACAAGTTTTCACTGTGTAGCCTTGGCTATCCTGGAACTCACTCTGTAGAACAGACTGGCCTTGAATTCACTGAGATCCACCTGCCTCTGCCTCCAAGTGCTGGAATTAAAGGTGTGAGCCACCACCCACCTTAGCTTTGATTTTTCTGAAAGGCTACAGCTGTACTATGGACTATAGTTGGCTCTACCAATGCCCCATGCACAACCCACATGAGGATGCTGTCCCTGGGGAATGGATGGGAAGATGGGATGAGGGAACGCTGAGGGAGGACTGGGAGGGACTGGGAGAAGGGAAGAGAGGAGGAGCAGTGGTAGATATGGAAAAAAACTTTTTAAATAAAAAAATGAAAAAATCTAGAGGAAATATGAAAAAAACTTGACTCTTCTCATTTTAAAAATTATTCCACAATGATGAAGGCTTCTTACACTTGGTAGGAAAGATTGGCCCTGGGGACCTGGGGGCAAGTTGAAGAAGAATAGAAAGAAAAGGATATAGAGATGGGGACAGATGGTTCACAGAGATAGGCATGCTGTAGGAGTATCCAGAAAACTTCAGGAGGCTATGTGGGATGAGGCTTAATGAGTCCATCCAGATGTTAAAGAGGACATGGTTCTGGAGATTCAGGCAGCCAGCACTTAGGAATAGTGACTTTTAGGCTTGGTAACTCCTTGTTCTTTGGATTTGCTTAAATCAGGGCACACTATAGTATAACTCAACTTGCAGGATGTCAGTATCTGTCAGGCCCTAAGGATACTTATGGACGTAGGTCACTATAACTGAGTGGTGGTGTAGAGACAGCCCTGCTTCTGGTAGAGAGACCTGTTTACAAAAGGACTCCACCAGCTCAGGATATGAAGCTCCTAAGAGGTGAAGTTTCCTCAGGAATTTCTCTCTCAGGACCTGGATCCTCATGAGGAGACTGGAGGAGCTGCTGGGTACCCCTAGAGGAGAGGGTATGAAGGTGAAGGTCAGACAGTCCTGTATTCATGTTACCTTCTAGGCCCAGTATTGCTGGGGAGTTGGGGCTGCGCGCGCATTCCATCATAACATAGTGCCTCTTCTGAACCCCGGGTTGAGGGGAGGATTTTATACTCTTACTTCACACCTTTTACTGTCATAGGAAAAGAGTCAGTGGGTGAAGGCCTCTGGGCATGTGCATGGGATAGGGTGGTAGGGTATAGTCAACATGCAATCTCACGTGGCAGTAAGGAGAAGCCCTCCTGGAAGACATCTGCTCATAGGTGCTAGCCTTAGACAGTCGAAACAGATTTAAAGCCTCTCTGAGTAAATTGATCTAAGACAGTGGTTCTCAACCTGTGGGTTGTGACCCCCTCAAGAATCAGAACAACGCTTTCACAGGGGTTGAATATCAGGTATCCTGCATTTCAGATGTTTATATTCCAGTTCATAATGGTAGCAAAATTATGGTTATGAAGTAGCAATGAGAATAAATTTATGGTTGGGGTCACCACAACATGAGAACCACTGGTCTAAGACTTCAGAGAAAGGGGAAATAGTGAGAAAAACTAGGAAAGAGAGACCCAGCGGATTAAATCCTAATTCTATAAAACCAACATCCTTACCTGGATGTCACATTAGAACAAAAAAAGTGGAGGTGGCTAAGGCTGGGATCTGGATAGGTAGCTGGCAGGAGGGCGGGGCTAGAGATTGTCAGGAGAGAGGGCTGATAGGGACCGGGATTAACTAAGGCTTGCAGTTGGTACAGAGCAAAGAACAGAGGTGCCAACTCAGCTTCCTCACAGGCCAGGAACAATATCCATCCCTAGGACTAAGTCAGCCTCATAGGACTCCCCAATTTCCTGCCAGGATATGCTAAATGTTAGCGATTTCATAGACAGTTAATCTTTCCATGGCCAGACAGTGCATACTGGAGCTGAGGAAAGTATCCTGGAGGAAACCATAGATGGAATGATCATTTCAGTAAACTCAGAAGATTTGCAACTGCAAGCTCTTTAAGTGTCCAGTCAGACAAAACACACTAGACCTCCCGCTAGGGAGGGAACCCTGATAGAGACCTAGTTTGCTTTGGGCAGCAGCATGGCTCAGGATGACAGAGATATTGATGCAGGGCATAGACAGGTAAGCTCCAGCAATGATCAGAAATGGGATGTAAGGACGAGAAGATACTTTTTGTGGAATATGAAGAACTTTTCTAGAGCAGTGGTCCTCAGCCTTACTAATAATGCGACCCTTTAATACAGTTTCTCATGTTGTGGTGACCTCCAACCATAACATTATTTAGTGCTATTTCATAACTGGAATTTTACTACTATTATGAATTGTAGCATAAATATCTGTTTTCCAATGGTCTTAGGCGACCCCTGTGAGAAGGTCATTTGAGCTCCAAAGGGGTCACAACTCAGAGGTTGAGAACCACTGTCCTAGAGGCACAGAAAGGAATCTGTTTTGGAAGTATAAGACTTTAGATAGCACAGGAGAACTCAGATCCAGCCAGCTCGTCTGGAACACATTTTTATTCTTTGAGTTACCATTTTCTAAATGAAGTTCCTGAGGATCCAAGGGGTGATGTACATTTCCCAAGGCACTCCAGCTGTTTATCTAGGAGACTCAGAACTCAGAGTCAGGTCATCTACCTGGGGGTGACAGACACACTTCGTGCTCCATTTGTCTCAGTGATCCCAGGACCGTTGTGTGTCAACGGTTGAAGGTCAAGTCACCTCCAGTCTCCCTTGGAAGGACTTACACTGTTTTTGAACCTGAAAGTTTAAGATAATGCCTGGCCCAGAGAAGAGACTTGATAAATGCAATGCAAGACATGACATAATTTCCCCTTGAAATGAAGCGTTTGTTTATCTAAAAACCCAGGAGTAAAGAAGGGGAAAAAGGAACATAAGATAGCTTAGTGCTTAGTGTGTGGCAGACACTTAAACATTTCTCTATTCCTTCTTTGTTATTAATTAGTCATTTCATTAATATAATTTAGCTGGTAGCATAATAAACACTCAAGGAACCCCCTCAGTAGCATAATAAGGACATGGCATTAATAGGATCTTCCATCCAGCTGTGAGTTATTACTGTTGTTTCTCTGGTAACTCATCCTGAATCTTCAGTTTATTGCTCTGCTTTAAAACCGTACTTTAAAAAGTCTTTGGTTTGGGTTTTAACTCTGTTCTGTCTCCTGAGACATATTTTATACTGTATCATATTGGTATGACTTCTCTGCATCAACGTCATTGGGCTTACACATCACTAATCTTGACTGTCACCACTGGGACATGATCTCTATTCTGTGTACCAGAGTTGACATTTGCTATCTCATCCACTCTTCCCAACAACTCTAGGAACTACGTTCATTTCCCAGCAAACCTATTCTGTCATGCTCTGAGGGTTATGTAATGAATGAATCAGCTGAATTTGACACTGAATCTTTTTCCTGAACGAGAGGGATATACTGGCTTTTCTGTTTCATATATGCTCAGCAGAGCTATGGGACTGTGCTCTTCCTCCATCTGCCAATCCTTCTGTAAGGTTCCAGTGCATCACACCAATATCCTAGTGATGCAGCTCTGCTCAAGACAGTCTGATTCTCATTCAAGGGCTTTGGCTCTTCTGAAATCATCCTAATATCTATTACTCTGTGAGGACCTGAGTACTCTTCCTGATGGACCCATTTTGCTGCAGAAGAGGGGTATAAAGCCAAGAGGGCCTTTGGGGAGCTGGGTGATACTTGTGGATCTGGGTTTTTCACAGAGCTCCCTACCCTTTAGGCTAGTGTCTGATTTAGTGTCTCTAGCAGGCCCTGTGCAGTGGGTGAGGCTTGGTGCTTCTGTTGCACAGCCGATACCCTGAGTCAAAGCTTACAAAGGTGGGACCACAGGCCTGCAGCTCAGATACCAGATCATCTCCAAAGCTTGAATGATGACTCAAAGGCTGGACTAGATAGTGCCAGTCCAAGGGAAATGGACACAGGACCAGAGCTTAGTGCCCGTTGCTTTGAGTATCACTGAAGTTCCTCTCAGATCCAGGGAGGCAGGAACCATTTTGGAACATAAGAAGAACAGGGCTCTCAGCTCAAGGAGACACATGTACCTGCCCCATCATTTTATGAGGCTCTGGAATGTTGTTTGTTGGTGACCACCCAGCCATCCCACCAACAAATGGAGCACCCCAAAGGGAGTTTCAGTGACCTCTTAATGTGAAACAGCATACACAGAGATGAGCTAAGAGGAAGGGTCTGTTTTTGCACATTTATCTCTGGTTATTAGACACTTTTAGAGGGAACATCTGTTTGTTCACCCTGGCTCCCATATTGTACGCCCCAACTTGAAGGCTGTTTTGGCCCCTTCTCTGACTGAATGGGGACTAAGTCATAAATCAGAACCAGAAGGGGACCCTTACTCATCTAACCAAGAAAGGAAGACTTGGGATCTTCACCTGTTCCAGCCTTTAAATGGTAAGCTGAAGAAAATAGAGACCACACCAAAGGGAAGCGGTGAGCTGAGTTCAAATGAATCCATTCACTGTAGTGAATTTATGCTGAGTACAGTGCTGTGAGCTGGAGCTGGATCTGGGAGTCAAGTCAAGGCATGGTTTGGTCATGCTTGCAAAGTTCCAGGGCCCCGGGCAAGGTGCCATTATTTGATTCCTCCTTTAATTGGAACCTTGGATGTTTGCTTTATTAGAGAAAAATCTGTGTTTATAGGAGGGCTTCCCACATCACCTGACAGTGTGGACTTAGGAAATATGCAAGGTGATTCACTTATTGAACAATAGGCCAATTAATTATATAAGGAGACAACATTGTGTTTTCTTATTAATTTTCTAAAGATATGTATGCTCTGTGTTATGTTGTCCCCATTCTGTTGGCTGTTGTTTTCTAGCACACAGCTCTATCTTATCCCAGTGGGAATTTTCCATTTGAGCACAACAGTATAAATTGGAACCTCCTGTGTGAACACATAGGTTGTGCCAGTCTCTGAGTGACAGTCTCACCTGCGCCTGTAATCTCCTGCTCATCACATACTTTCTGGTTCTATTTGGATATGTTACACAGGTTCAAAATGTCCTGACTCTGAGGTCTTGCTCATTGCTATGGTTTGAGAGTTCCCTAAAGTTCTTGTTCTGCATTTCCACAGCAGCAGTATTATGATAAGAGCACCAACTTTATGAGTGGACATAGACTTTTCATCAAGTGAGTTGGTTATAAAAAGGGAATTCTATTCAGTTTCCTTTCTTCCTTCCTTCTTTCCTCTTTCCCTCCCTCCCTCCCTCCCTCCCTCCCTCTCTTCCTCTCTCCCTTCCTACTTCTCTTCCTCCCTCCCTCCCTCTTTCTCTCCCTCCCTTCCTCTCTCTTTCCTTCTCCCATTGCTCTTGGTCTTTCCTTGAATATGCTTTTTATTCTGCCATTTCATGACCGTACTAGCTTGTTTTATGTTAATTTCATACAAGATGGAATTATCTGAGAGGAGAGACCCTCAATTGAGAAATGCTTCCATGAGATAGATGAAGACAAGAACATAGAACATTTTCTTAACTAGTGATTGATGGGGATGGGCCCAGCCTATTGTGGGTGGAACCATCTCTGGCCTGGTCCTGGGTTCTATAAGGTGGGCTGAGCAAACCATTGGGAGTAAGCCAGTAAGCAGCACCCTCCATGGCCTCTGTATCAGTTTCTGCCTCCAGGTTCCTGCCCTGCTTGACTTCCTGCCCCAGCTTCCTTCAATGAAGGATTATAGACTGGAGGTAGTAGGTGATGTAACTCATTTCTCCCCAAATTGCTTTTGGTTGTGGTGTTTCATTATAGCAATAGAAACTGTGCCTAAGACAATGAACTGTCAGGAAAATCCTCACCAGAAACAGGCATATCACTTGTGTTTCCTCTCCAGAACTATGAAAAGTTTTCCTTCATAAGTTACCCAGTCCTTTCCCTGTTCTTCCATCTCCCCCACTGGTTCTTCTGATTTCTGACCCTGAACTCACTAAGTCATCCTTATATCTCACAGCCTTTGTTTGAACAATGTGTCGCTTGATCCTGTCAATTGTGCCTTCATGTAGCCTTGTATTTGAATCCTCCTCAACATTTCCAACATTCGTGACTTCTCAAGTCCATTTTTCACATGGACCCAGGTACAGCCTACCTATTCCATTGTAAGTCATGCGTAGGTTACTACACCGATTCCTGTAATCACTGGTCACAATGTTCCATCAAAAGCCCTTTTTCAACAGTGGGAGGACCGCCTTTGCTTCCAGCATCCACACACTCCCAGGTCCTGCCAGGCTGGCTCTTCCCTGCAGTCTTCCCTTTGCCTTCCCTGCTCTCCAGCTGAAATAGGGAGTTCAGTGCTCATGGGACACACTTGCTCATCTTTTTCTACTCATGTTTCTCCTCTTCTTGAATTGCCCTTTCTCTTTTGTAGTTCATATATCACCAAGATCAATTCCATCCCTCCCCACACAGTTTTCTGCTCCTTAACCTCTTCTATGCATAATCATCACTATCATTTGTTAATAGCTAGGACAAGACAAAACCACTCACTTCAGTTAGACAGATGGACCGATTATTTACAAATCTGCCTCACTTTTGTAGGGGATGTTTAATGGATGGTCACCGAAGACAATCATCCCACCTCCTTTTTTTTAAACATAAGCTTACCTTAAACAATAACCTTATAATAATAGTCCTTTGCTTGTAGACAATATCAAAAGTGACAAAACATAGAGTTATTATTATTTTTGTTATGTAGTCCTGGATGGCCTCAGGAAAGTCTAGACTCTGCTCTTTGGATTGCTTGTGTGTTTTAGGATGCTTCTGGGTTCAAATAATAGCTGGATTCCTTTCTATTGAATTTTATAAAGATTATCTTCCTCAACCCCACAAGCCCCAATCCTGTACCTATAAGACACAGATAATAGTGGGATATGTCTATAATCCCTACCCTCAGAGGGCTGAGGCAAGAAAACCAGAAGTAGAGGCCATCTAACTAACTGAAGTGAGACATTCTGTCTTACACTTGGGATTGTCAGACATTGTATTTATAACAAGGGAATATGAGTATGTAAATGCATGTTAGTGAGTCCACATTCCTTTCCCACTTAGACCTTTTTTTTTTTTAATCCTTTGGATGAATGAGCCCCAGCTGTGCTGTAGGGAGATGTCTGGGGTGTCTAGTACCCTGAGCCTCTTGAGTCTAGTACTCCCAAGTTATTCCATCTCCACTACTTCTAGTAGGCCAAGTGGGATAAAAGTCTAGTTGATTGAACTCAGAAGAATCATGCCCAACAGACACAAACAGGTGTGTCAAGGAAGGTTGTGTGGCACTTAAGATATATGAGGTATATGTGATGCTCTTTGGGTTAAATTTATATGAAAACTATTTTCTAATCACTTAATGCAGTTAATACAATCAATTACCTATTTTTATAAGTAGGAAAATACTTTTCTTTATAACTTCTCTCTTTCTTCTTTATTTTTATCACTTAAATGCAAGTGCATGTCCTTGTGGAGGCTAGACAGACTAGAACTGATGCATTCATTCTAATGTTTCAATACAAATGAGCCAAGTTGAAGGGTATGATACACAGTAAAGATGTTGTTTATTTGTTCACCCCCTCTCGAGTTTGACAAAGTAACTCAGCTCTAGATTTTTCAGTAAGAATATGTCTTCCTGGGTTCTTGGTTCTCACACCAGCTTGGTTGCATACTTAGTTCACATATGCATCTTGCATTTACTGTTGGCTGCAGGGCTGGCTCAGTGGGATGGTTTTTACTGTAGTATGTCAAGTCTCCTCCTAGACAAAGGTTTAGTTGGAATAGATGAATAATTGAATCAGAAAGTGATAATCAATTCTCCCGGGGCAAAATTTATGTAGGGGCTCATATTATTGGTTGTGGCCACCTGCAGCTCTTTTAGTAGCTTGGTGATGTATCTTAGAAACATGTGGTAGCTTTGAATGGACACGTCCATCAATTTTTCATAGTAATCAGAGAGTTGGTCTAAAAAGTCCTGCAGTTTGGAACTGAACTGCTGGTGGTACTCAGACATGATTTCCTTCATTGCAGTGGTCCAGCTTTTAATTGCTTCCTTTGCCATGATAGAAAGCTCTGTAATCTTCTCCTTCCCCTTTTCATTTATATCAGCAAGAGTGCTAAGGTATTCTTGGATATCCTTGGACACAAATTGCTCAACTTGAGTTGTGATTTTGGAAGCAAAATCAGTAGCCCTGGCACTGTATTTGAAGTGGAAATCTCTAAGGATATCTAAAAGGGACTTGATCAGGTAGACAACCTTTTCTTCTACTTCGTAATATTTTATGGCCCAGTATGAACTTGGATCAAAATACTCTTCACGAAGAGCTTTTATGTACTCAAGGACCTGCTGTAGCTTGTAGGGCCCCTCCTGAAGTATGCTTTGAAAAGACTCATTGAACTCTCTGAAGATAGGGTATAGCTCTCTTAGGAATTTAAAAGCATTTGGGATATGTATTTTGAAGATGATATTGATATAACTAGTGATACAATCAAATCCTTTGCTTAGGCATTGAATTTCATCTTCTATGTCTTCTAAAATTCTCTCCAAAAATAACTGAAGGAGACTTAGTATTTCTGTAAATTTGGTGTTCTGGAGGTTTTCCAAGTATATTTGGATTAAGTCTGATATAATGTTTAAGTGTTTCCTGTACTCCAGAATCACATCTTTTAGTTTGCCGGTTTTTGGAGCAAAAGGAAATTTAAATTTGATGTCATTGATCAAGTCCGATTTCTCTACTAGGTCTTGGATATAGGAAATCAGTTTTTCTAAACTGTTATGGATACTTGAATGTACCCGAGACAGTGACTTCATCATCTCCCTCATGACCATTGAGCAGAGTTCATCTCCGGTGTATGTTCCAGCATTACCTGGGAGTTGGATTGTATTATTCTTCAGGAAATGAATGAATGAGTCAGTGAAAAGCATGACTGCCATGCGGTATTTGTGAGTAACATATGCTACACCATCCACTACCTTCTGGAGTCTCTTGGGGATGCTTTGGCCTTCTTGAGCCAACATTTCCTCACACAGATTCTCTGTCTTGTCTTTCCACTCCTGGTAGGCATCTTGTGCTGCTCTCTGGAAATCCATGTTCATTTCATCAATCTTCCTTAGCACACTCTGAGCGTTGTTCTGCAGACTTCTTAGCCCTGAAGAAGCACTTCCCAGGTAGTACATATCGACATAATCATAAATAGCCTCTGTAGCCTTGGGCACCTTGCTTTTTAGGGAGCCCAGCAATCTGGAAGCTGCCTCTTCTTCCCAATTAATTTTGATGAATATTTCATCATCAGACTTCTTGAACCTCCACTCAGTTTTGACTATGCTGAGTTTTCTATCTAGAGGGGACTGAAGCCAGAAAAATAAAACAGATGAAAATAACATACTCTCAATGACTCTGATTATATATATATCATACTACACTGAAGCTTCATTTGCACTTAAAAGTAAAGACAAAAGAAGGGTATTTCATATTCTGAAGGGAGATTTTCCCCCCTTGGTTAATTCATGTGTTTGTTTTATGATTAAATAGGCCCATTGATGTTTAATTTCTCTTTATCACATGCTTCTGGGAGGATAAAAAAGTATGTGTGATATTTACTTAGTGGCATTTAACACTAAGGATTTCTTGGAGTGGAAAATTGGGAGAGGAAGGTGGAGGAGGCATTGGAGGAAAAAGGAGGAAAGAGGTAGGAAGAAAATACATTCTGGACTCAGGAGGAACGAGTCCAGCTCCTGAGTTCCAACTTCAGCATCCACTTGCCAAGCTAATGACTGGCTTTGTGTTTATGTCTTTCCTTATAGCAATGTCATCTTTGATTTGGTCCCAGCAGAGCTTATAAATGACACAATATGAATTTGATGTGCCTCAATCAAACCATTTCACTGTGGGGTAGAATTATGATGCTTCAGAAAAGAAAAATTCAAAAAGCATGTTTTTAAAAAATGTATATATGGCAGAGTTTGTGCATATCTTAGGGGAGGAAGTATGAGTCTTGTCTTTGCCCAGAAAGTCATAAAATAATAGTGCTAATTGGATATCATGGGCATGTCTAATAATTAAGTGTATTGAAAATTTATTGTAATGTTTTCAGGACAGTAGTACCTCAATGAAGACGATTGGTTAGCTCACCACTTGACTCATCTAGTTTGAAAATGCTCTCAGAGAACTGTCTAGAATGAAATGAATCATCTCTAGCTTTTGAGCATGTGATACTCATCAGCTGGGACTCACCTGAGGGTGGAAGTAGACATCCAGTGTCACACTCTGGTCATCTATGCTTGATTCCAGACCCACAGTGCCTATGTCTGGGGAGGCTGCTGAGACTGACATACTTTTCTCATCTTCTTTGTAGTGCAGATGGAGATCAGTCAGTGCTGGGCTGGTGATGTCCAGGTAAGTCTCTCCCTGCCAGGTCCTGAAATCAGAAAAGCAGGTGCCTCATGAGAAAATGGGGATGACAAGCATCACAGCAAGTTTTGAAAAAGTGACAGTGAATCTTTCATACCAAGGTCCTTTAAATACACCATCTTCATTGTACTCCACGCTGAAGTCACGGTGCTGAAGTGTTCCTTTGTTCTTAAAGATGTACATACGATCTTCAATTTTGTGTGTTCCCATAACTGTATAGGGGAGATTTTATATGTCATTGACACATCATTGTGTGTGTGTGATGAAAACTTGGACAGATACCTTAACCAAACACAAAACTTAAAAGTTTAAAACACACCATGTGCAGTCTATAAATTTAAATATGTATATATTTTGTGTGGTAATACTGGGTTTTGGACCCAGGGCCTCATACATGCTAAGCATGTTTTCTACCTCAGAGCTATACTCCAAATCCCTATGATTTCTTTTATTTAAAATAAACAGGAGGTAGCATTAGTCTTCAAATTATTACAGAACAAACTATTTTCTTTAAATTTTGTTCTTCAATGTTTTAAAAATGTATGGTGGAAAAAGCATGTTCTTCTTTTCATTCTACATTTTGCTACAGATAACAGTTGTGCCTTGGATGTTAATTAAATACATAATTATTTACTCAGAACTCAACTGAAAACAATAGTATCCAAGAGAGGTGGAAGAGCATCCCCTTACCTTTTAGGTCATACTCCAGAAATGGCCAAGTTGAACTGCACGTGGAGTCCAGGAAGGTTTCAACATGATCTGCTTCATTTTTCAAGCCAGCAATCCAAGTGACATTATACATAGGAGAGGTCACCCCAACATGTGCAGTCAGTGCTCCGAAGAAAGGAACAAAAATTCCTGCAGGTACAGAGAGCTTAAAAGATGGTATCTCAATGGTCTGCTCAGGCAGGGTCATGCTAGGCAGATCAACATCTGCAATCCTGTTGGCTATCTTATTCAGATCAAAGCCAGTACTGCTCTTCAGAAGTGTGAACTGGGGCACGGTTAGCTGAACTTCAGGTATTGTTACCTCAAAAGCAGGAACAGAGGAATCCTCTGGTTTGGAATATTGTGTTAACACATCAACCCCAGGGAAATTTACCTTGGGTAGCATTTTTATGTTGAGGACAAATGGTGAAGTACTTAATTTCTTATAGATTTTTATTCCGCTGAAGTCATTTAGTTTCAGCCCTGGTATAATGAATCTATCAGCCAGTTCTTGCACAGGGATTGAGAAGAGATAGCCATTGGGGTTTTTGGTATATACAAGGGAAGTTGAAGCCTGAAGATACTGTCTCTTTTCACCCATCCTTGGGAGTTTCTGCAAGCTCAAGATAGTTTCAAGATCCCATAGTTGTCCTTCTGTGGATCCTGAAATATCAAGGCGTATCTTTTCTTGGTCATTGGAGAACTGCATGTTATGCTGAAGGAACTGTGAATGAATCTGGACTTCACTTTTCCAGTCAACCTTCTGGTTCTTAGTATTGGCTTTCAGGGTCACTTCCTGGTCAAAGTGATGGAGATCAAGGAGGGAACTTGGTTGGCTCACATGAACCTGTAGAATGGTTGACACTGTCCATGACGAGAGCTCCAGGGTGGCTTTGCATTTTTGCTTTCCTCTTGTGACAAAGAATCTGTCTGCCTGCAAATGGTTTTTAATATTGTGTTCCCATGAAGCATAGATGCTTTGAAGAGTGGCTTCTCCAGCAAAATTTTCTCCTACTTCAAGGTTCCAGATACCATCAAGTATGGAAGCTCCTTGGAGCTTTACTGAAGACCGAGTGCCCTTGGAATTTAGGTATGTGTTGGCTTCACTGGCAACACTTCCTGAATATTCTTGTGAAAGGACAGAACCCTTGATATTTCCTGTGGCGGACGACTCAATGGAAAAGTAGGAAGTGAGACTTTCCAAGCTGAACTTGTGGGCCACACCTCCTTTAGCAGTCGAATGCAGCTGTGAGGAATTGAAGTCATAGTTTAGTTCGATAGATGACGAGAGGGTGGACTTTGACTTGGCATTTCCGTTAAGTTCCTGCTTGAAGTTCATTGTCAGAATGGGAACATGGAGGTTTGCGGTTGTTTTTGCTAATGCTTCCATGTTTCCCTTGATTAAGCTAACGGTACTGTCATGACTGCCCTTTACAAATTTGTTGGTTAGGGAGACAGCTGTGGCTAGCTTCAATCCTGTTTTCTGTGTCAGGCGTGAAGTGCCCTCCAGTTTGTACTGCAGGGCATCCGTGACAAGTGAAGACACAGAAAGGAAATGAGCAACAATGTCTGTCTGGTTATAAAGTCCGGCATTAGTATTCAGTGTGATGACGCTTGATTTGAAAGAAAAGTCATAGGTAAAATTGCCCATAGCTGGAATATAAATATTGTCAATAGAGCTCAATTCCTTGAGATCTGAGAGGGAAAACTTGAATAGATTCTTAGGGTCATGAAGAACTGGCAGTTCCAGGGATGGCAGCACTAACCTGTATGAAGGCACAATGACATTACCACCCAGAATGGTGACGCTTGGGGTACTTATTGCTTTAGGGATCACATGGCTAGAGGCCAGTGTCTCTATAGCAAGTGGAGAAACTTCAATGTTGACAAATGGGATAGTGTACCCACGACTTTGAAAGGTCCTAGGGTGCTGGATGAACGAATTTTCAGTTTTGTACTTATCAAAATTGATTTTTGCTTCATTATAGGATATGGTAAGAAAATCTAATGCACTGTTTCTGACTTTCTCAAGTTTCCTATCCCAGGAATTGGCATTGTTTAAAATAAACTCATAAAACTTACTCAGAGGAACCACAATGGAATGCTTGTCTCTGTTCTTTTTATATTGAGCCTTTATACTTAAATCAAATGATTGCTTTGTTGTCTTCAAAAATTCTTTCAAGCCAGTTTTCTCCCATATGGAGAAGTCCTTTAGTAAGGGAGTTGTGAGTCCTATGTAAGGTAGATTAATTTCAGGAATTGTTACAGGTATGTTTAGGAAATCCAGATTGGCATCTCCATTCATCCCTACATGGCCTTCCATGTTATGTTCATTGTTAGTAGCAGAAAAATTTTGATTGTATTTGTACTGATTGAATTTAGCACTCACTTGCCAGCTTGCTTGCTGGGCATGAGGACTCAGAAACAGTGCATAGTTATTCAGGAAGTCTATTTTCCCAGTCAACTTTAGGGGAAAACTAACTTTCAAATTCCCTTCATTATTTGTGGATGCAGTAATCACAAATGGTTGTGCTGAAAAGAAAAGAGAGTTTTTCAAAGTCCCAATAGCTTTTCCATTTAAGTCAGCATTGTGCTCCCCAGTCATTTCTGCCTTGGCATCTCTGAGCAGTACTGTTCCCTTGCCAGTTAGAATGCTGGAGCCCACGTGCTGAGATTCAATTTTCGACTCAACTTCAAACTTAGAATAGTTGAGGAAGCCAGATTCATAAGCCAGTTTTTGGATGACCCTTAGGTGCTTGCCATTTATGTTATTAGACACTCCAAAAGAAGCAATGGGTCCTTCCATAGTAAAGCTAATTTTAGATGAATGTATGCCCTCATCTGAGAAGATGGGACAGGCCCAATTCCATGATCCTGTCCCTGAAGAAGTCCATGCCACATGTCCAGTTTCTAGTAGTGTCTTGATTTCATTGTTAAAGGAAGCCTTACTGGAGAAGTCCAGCCTGGGGATGCTCAACTTGTGAAAATACCTTGTGTGACTGTCAAGGGTGAGCTGATTGTTTATCTTGAGAATCATACCATTATTAAATTCCACTGTGTTTTTCTCTGTGTGGAAACTTGCTATGGTGTCTGATTTTCCCTCAATGGTCTTTACAGAAAATAATATCTCACCTTCATGCTCCATTGTCACATGCTTACTGGAGAAGTTCATAGATTCCTTCAAGACCAGAGGATTAGGATTCAGCTCCAAAAATTGAGCTTGTGCTTGAAAATCAAAGTTGAGAGCTTCATATTTGGATTCTCCTGTAGCGGTGACAGAAGCTACAACCTCTGCTTTGTTCTCTGAAGTAGTTACATTCTGTATGTTGGCGTTTGCATCTAATATAAAGAGGGGAGACTGGATCTTCAGGCTGCCATGAAGTTTGCCAAAAGCAGGTATTTCAATTGTGTGGGAAAAGCGAGGTAGCTGGAATTCTGGTATGTGAAGATCAGGAACCTGGAAATCTTTGAATTTGGCATTTGGGATTATGAATTCTGGAATTGTGATTTCTGGTACATGGAAGTCTGGCAGAGTAAGAGGAGTGTTCACTATCACCAGATCTCCCAGGCACACTTCTGGAAGAGGCCATCGTAGCTCACTGCTCAGCATCTGGTCAATAGCTCTGATCATCTTTGCTTTTATTTCCAGCAAGTCTATTGTAAAGGAGGGAACATGGTAAGCATTGAGGATAGTGAATTCTGGTGTAGAAAATCTTGATGGGATTTTTACATCCTTCAACATTTTGAGGTTTATCAGAATTGATGGGATCCTCAAATCTGTCAGGGGGACAATAAAGTCAGGAGTCTGAAAGTTAGCTTCTTGGAGAGCACGGAGGCTGACCTCAAAAGCAGGCATGGTCCCCAGAAATGTTTGGATTTCAGGAACAGTGAAGCCTTGTTCCACCAGCACTTTCATGCTCTCAGCCCAGTTCTGAAGAGAATATTGCTCTGCAAAATCTGTCATGTTCTTAGCAGTTAGAATCCACCAGTCAGAAATATAGGTGACCAGTGTATTGTAAACTTGGCTTATCAGAGACAAGAATTGCTCGAGTTCCCGCTGAATGTCCATTTGATAAATTTGGTCTCGCACATCTTCTAGTGTATCTTGGAAATGGGCTTTAATATAAACCAAAGCATCCTGCAGCCAATCAATAAACACCGTTACTTTGGTGTCCTTGAGTCTTTCCAGATAGTTGGAGAGCATGGCTCCGATGTCTTCTATCATCAGTTTTAATGCTTCAGTTTTCTGTGGAAGCCCAAGAGCTTGGATTTCAGAGTTGATTCTCCGAGTCACTTCACGGATTTTGCTGTTGGTTTCCTCTATGAACTGGTGGTAATCAAAAGCTTTTAACTTCTTCACCAACATATCAAGGTATCTGTTTAGTTCTTCAATGAAATTTTTGAAAGATAATGCTTTAAGCCACTCAACAGTATCATCAATAGACCTAACAAATTTCTCATAGTAATCTTTTATCTCAGTTTGTTGTAGGACATTGCTTATTTTCTGAAGAGTCTCACCCAGGCTGTATCTGTGAGCCAACAATACTGATCTATCCAATAAAACCTGGATTTGTTGGTTTACTTCATATTTCTCAATTAACTCATGTGTTATAGCTCTAAAAGTATTGATTTTCTCAGTTACTTTAAAATCTTCAATAAGACCCATAACAAGATATGTGACATGCTTAATAACGTCACTTATTCTTTGGACTAGGATTGCAGTTCTCAATTGATCTAAATGCATTGTGACATCAAGAGCTTCCACCTGTTGTTTTAACTCTGCAGCCAGCTGTTGAATGTCTATAGTCTGAATTTGTGTCCTGAGCTGCTGTAGTTTTTCTTGTATCTGAGTTCTGATTTGATATTTAGTATCTACATTTTGGATCCAAGAGGCTGTACTACTACCAATTTTGTTAAGATCAACATTTTCAACAAATACATATAGATTATGGATTGCTTTTTCTAGATTTACACGGATATGGTACTGTTCATCAAGAATTTTTAACTGTTCAATGATTCGATCAATAATCTGAGTAATTGCTTTTTTAAAATTCTGTAGATCATAATTATCTCTAATATACTGATCAAATTGTATTACGTATGTCTCAAGTTGAGAAAGTTTTTCATCGAAGTTGATTTTGGCATTATCTAATGCAATTAGTACATCATTGTCTGTGATTCTATAATTTTCCATGAAAGCAGTTAATTTTTCCTTGGCACTGGCTACTTGTCTCTCCCAGTCAGATGCATTCAGATAATTATGAATTTGCTGTGGGAGTCTGCTCAGGGCTGTCTTGTATTTCCTTACAAACTGATCAATATCGATTCGTTGCAATTCTCCCTGCATGGCTTCCAGTAGAGTTATAATTCCTCTTCTATTTCTCTCCAAATACTCTGGCAGGCTTTTAAAGAATGGGAGGCTCATGGTGTGAACATCTTGGTTCTTATCATACTTTACAAAAGCAACGATTGTGAATTCTTGGGGATTGTCCACAGCATCATTTATCTGTAAGTCGTTAACAACACTGGCAGGTTCACTGTGGAAAAATGGCACTTTAATTGGTGAGTACAGCCCAGAGGGTTCAGCTCGTCCACTGAACTCAACACCAATTTTGTCTTCAGTGTTGTAGGCTTCAAATTCCTGGCTATATACATTGTCATTCAGTCTGGTCTTGAATTTCCAGGTGCTTGTCTGCTCAGCCGGTGTGAGCAGGGCACTGACAGAATGTTCAAGAGCTGTGTTGACGCTGCTCTTGTACACAAGGTCATGGTTTGTGGATCCTTTGAAATTATGAGAGAAAGTTAATGCCAGAGGTTCCGCTTTCAGCAGAAACTTACTATACAGCTGCCCGGTGTGTTCTCCCCAGTAAGCCAGCTTCCCATCACCGCTTGTGTGCGTGTCAATGCCCAAGGTAAATGGTGCCAAAACAAAGTGAAACACATTGTTAAAGTGTAGTGGATCTGAATTATAGTTGGTAGTGATGTCAACAGAGGAAGCCAGCCCTTCAATGTCTGCATTAAGCCGGTGGCTGAATTCTATGCCCTGAACCTTAGCTACAGTGTCTGCTCTGTAACTTGCTACTACTAGGTCGGTATAAGAGATGGCATAGATGTGTTTTAGCTCGTTATTTTGATAGGTTCCTTTAAAGTTGCCACCCACATTCAGTTTCAGTGGCTCCAGCCGGAACTTCCCACTGTTGGCCAAATCTAGAGCACTGTATTTCAAATCATTGCTTAAAGTAGTAACAAAAGAGTAGGGCTGTAGCTGTAAGTTAAAATTCTGCTTATAAAACTTGTCATAACTGTAAATGTTGTCCATTTTTGAGGATAAGTCCAGCGAGAGGCCTTCAATGTTCAGACTGTGTGAGTGGTCAAGTTTCATTTCAGCATAGGAGCCCAACATGTCATTGGACAGCTTCAGCCCCTCTCGGCTGAGTTTGAAGTTGAAGATGTTTTTGCTGTCTGCACCCAGAATCATGGCCTGGTAAACGCTTCCCAACGATACCTCTGTCAGAGCAGCTTTTCCGTCCAGACTGAATTTTGCATGGTGTTCTTTGAAGCGGCCATTTGTTGATAATTTCATGGATGCTCCAGAGAGGCCAAGCTCTGCATTCAACTCATGCTCCAGCAGCAGGGGGCTGTACTTCAGGCTAGTGGTTGCGCTGGTAGAGAGTCCGTCTCGTGCAATCTTCAGGGTGGCCTTGTGAGCACCGGTATTAATGTCATCAGTGCCCAAGATGTCAGCATTTAATTCCACACCCCGGGAAGTGAGTAATCCAGAAAGAACAGTGGCAAGCCGCATGGATTTGTAACTGGCCTGATGTTCAGACCGCAGCGATGCACTTTGCTTAGAGAATGTCATGTCCAGTTTGTTAGAAGCAGCGAAGTTCTCATACTGCCCACTGCTGTCAGATTTCAGAGTCAGCTCATAGTTTTCATATTTCAAGGAAGCCGTGTTCTTAAATAGGCCTTCTTGCAGATTAGAGGTAGAGGTAAGGGAGAAGGTTCCATCCTGGTACATTCCCACTATCTGGTTGGTACCCTGGAAGTAGGTGGAGTTAAAACTCATGTTGGATTCCCCACTTAGCTGGCCGGTGGTAAGATCTCTCTCACAAGATAGGCCATATTTGCCTTGAGCATAAAATGAGGATGCTCTGAACTGTCCATTAACCTTGATGTCCTTAACGTACAGATGTTGCTTCTTTTTTGAGTCCAGGTGAACAGTAGCAGACATCTGTGGTCCCAAGGCACTGGATGCTTCAAATGTCAGTAAACCTTTGGAGACTGGGGTGCTTCCAATTTTTTCTACATGACTGACTTTGAATTTTGAATCTAGAAATTTGTGGTGTAGAGACCCATCACAGGACAGTGTGAACGCGTTCCTGCTGTCATATGTCGTTTCTCCAGATCCTAACAGAAATATTTTAAAAAATTTGTTAAACAAGAAATTTTCAGAATAACCTTTATGTTGAAAGTCAACAGGAACTTTATATAGCTACATCAACTGTAATAGTGGCATTTGCAATGTATACATAAAATTTGGAGTCAAAGGCATTCCTCCAGGAAGCCTTTTTTGGTGCTGCAGACCTCATTGGGTTCCCCTATCAAATGCTTCCACTGCACCTCATTGTGGTGATATATTTTATATGTAATAAAACAAGTCTGGAATATCAGAGAAGAGAGTCACCTACAGTCAAGCCAGGAGGGTCAAAGAGTGGTAACTCACACCTTCAATCCCAGCCTGAGGAAGACCGGGAGTGGTAACTCCAGAGACAGATCTTTCTGTGTTTCCATAAGCTCAAGGCCTAACTACCAAACAGAAGTAGCTCACACTTTTAATCTTAACTCTAGAATATGATGCAGAGTTGAATCCGAAAGTGAAACAACTGGGTAAAGAAGTTATTTAAGGCAGGCATACGAAGACAGAATTATTCTGTAGAAGCGACAAGGAGAGAGGCTGAGGACTCTGGAAGATAGCTTTTACCTTGAGAAGTTGGCTGGGTGAGATTTGACTGTGGTCTGTTTCCTCACTCTGATATTCCAGCCTTTCCCCAATATCTGGCTCTGAGTTTTCATTTAATAAAATCTAGAATTCATGTTACACCTCATACTATATAGTATATACTATCTCATAACATTTCTTAAGCTGAATAATGCTTGTTCAGTTATATCTGTATTGCATGAATTCTATTTGATATTCTAATAAAAACCCAGAGCCAGGTATTGGGGAAAGGCTGACATATCAGAGAGACAGAGAAACAAACCACGACCCCTTCACTTCTCCCCCCAGCCCACTCCTCAGGCCCCTCCCCCAATCCTTTAACTCCAAGCCTCTCAGTCCTCAGCCGAAAAGGGGAGTGGTGGGTCAAGGGAAGGAATCCTGCCTCCTCCAGCCCTATATCTCCCCTCACCCCCAGCTATCTCACTTTCTGCTTCAACTTTTCCTGGTGCTAGGATAAAAGACATGCATTTCCCAAGTACTGGGATCATAGGTACTAAGATTAAAGGTGTGTGCCACCCCTGCCTGGCTCCTTATGCCTGAAATTCACAGACATCCAGAAATCTCTGTCTCCCAAGTGATGAGATTAAAGATGTGGGTCACCACTCCCTGACCTTCACGGCTTGACTCTGTCCTCTGATATTTTAGACTATTTTTTATTAAATGTACAATATATCACTATATCTCCGCCTTATTGTTACTGCTTAACAAAATATTGAACACTTACCATATGCGTAATAAATATTTTCATTATATGAATGAAAAGACTTTCAAGTAGTAAGAAAAATATCTATAAGAAAGCCCAAATTCTTTCCTTCTGGAGCTCTCCCACGAGAACATGTGATCTATGAGCACTATGGACCCTTTACGTGAGTAGGCCTTACCTTGTACGCTGTAGGAAAACAGGTCAATTGCGGAGTCAGCATTCATGCGGTACTGAGCTCGAAGGCTGAAGTGGTCTTTGCTGGTGTTGCCACCAGTGTATGAGGCTGACCAATTGTACAAGTTGCTGTAAATATTTGTGGAAAGGTCTAGAACACCCAAGAGAGGCACTTGCAGTTGGTGTATCTTGGGGATTGTAAACGCGGGGAGCTGGAACACTTGAGATGGTAGATGGAATCCCACAGACTTGAAGTTGAGGGCTGGTGTCCTCACACTCTCTGGTATCTTTAGGTCTTTAGAGGATTTTCCACCCAAAGGCAAAGGAATGTCAAGTTTTATACTGTTCTTGTTCAATGTGTATTTGACCCGGCCATCACTGCAGTGAACAAAGAGAGCGTCCCCACAGTCAGACATTAGGAACTCAGAACTCTGGGTTTTCACTCCTACCTTTTTGCAGTCAACCATGTTCTTTTCACCATGATATTTCTTATGCCCTGGTCCCTTTCATTTTACCTCTACCTGCCCCAAACTCTCCAAACCCTCCCAAGAGCCACCGGTGTAGCATTATAATCCTTCGTACCAGCCTCTAAGAGCCCATTTTAATTTTTCTCATATGTGATTTATTGGTTTATTTGTTGGTGTCTGCAAAGCATCTCCCTGGCAGAAAGGACAAAGCCTTACCTGGTTTCTGTTTTCTCACTGCTTGTACTCTACTATTGTGCATATAGTGGATACATGATAAGCATTTGCTAAACCTAATGGAAACCACTTGATACGTAAAAGAACACAGGTGTAAAGAGTCAGTAAAGGTGGATGGTAGTTTTAGCTTCTAATAACTGGGAATGTTATCTTAGAATTAGCTTCTCTGAGTCTCAGTGATGTTATCTGCATAGTAGTATCCTTTCTACTGAACCCCACCAATGGCCTTTAGTATCAAACAGGCTCTGTAATTTTTTTCAGTAAATACATACCACTGACTATGATATGATCTATAAAAATAAAGTAGGTGACACTTGTTATATTTGAATAACCACTCATTGAACTACTGTAAAATGGGCAGGATGCTGCCTGTTCTGACCGCTGCATTCATCAGATGAATGAATGTTGACCACTAAAGTCCTGTTCTATCCCCATGTGGTCAGTGAAATTTCAGTAGTAACAAACACTTTTTATCTTCAGAAATTTTGATGTAGGGACATGGGAAGACTTTCAGCCCTGTTACAGTAATCAGGCATGTTCAATTGTGCTACTCAACCACAACCTACCAAGGGGCCCATATAACACAGGACATTTAGATTCTGAACTGTGAGGATTATATGTATCATCAATTTAGGAAAACCATTGTCTTTTAAGCTCATGTTCCACCATTTTTTTTAAAAAAATAAACTATTACACATATGTTTGTAGTCACAGAAATGGAGTAAGCAATGAGGTTTTGAATTTTCTATTAGGATTAAGGTATGTTGCTTACTATTTCTCAGAGTGCCTTCATTTAATGCTTAGGGCTGTTATGACTCTTCATAGCCGAGTTTGAATGCTTTGAAAACTCAGGCTATTATGGATATAACAAAAAAGAATAGAATTTTCAGAATCTTAAGTTATTTTCTTAAATTCCATAGTGGGTTTGTATTCACATGGGGGCCTCATTTTTAATGATGCAAAACACAGATTTTTATTCTATAGTTGTCCCTGTTTCCAGGTGCCTAAATAATTTCTCTGAAATTTTTCGACAGGAAAGTCTAAATCAGGGTAGATAAAATATTCCCATTTCTTTGCACAGTACAAAGACAATTCTCCCTGTTTTCTCTTCCTACCTTTTCAAGAAGAGGTTGTCTGGGATGTGGAAGTCAGGCAATCCCATTTTCTGAAGGTTCAACTCCGAAAAGCCATTGAGGTGATCCTGTAGCATCTGGGAGTAAGGAAGACCCCTGGATGCCATCTGAAGCCACGTGCTTGTTGTCTACAAAATAACCGGAGGGGTTAAGAGCAAAAAGTGGATTTAGTGAGCCTCCAAGTACAATTAATGTGAGCTGACAGTTTATGTCTGCAGGTCAGTTATCAAGCGGGGTTCTGCACTGAAAGTTAAAGATAAGCTACAGAAAAGTGTGGGTTTCCAGTGACTGATTTCTCTGTATTTTACTCATTTATTTGTGTGTGTAGTTGTGTGTTCATGTGTGTATGTGTGTATGTTTATAAGTATTCATGTAGGCCAAAGGCCAACCTCAAATGGCCCCCTTTTCTAACATTGTTGCTAGCTTGTTGTCTTTAGCCAGGTCTCTTTCTGGGACCTGGGGCTCATCACTTTGGCTGCTGAGACCCAGGGATTCTTCTTTCACTACCTTGTGGTAGGATCACAAGTACATACCACCTTGCTTGGCTGTTTATGTGGGTGATCTCATAAAGAACTCAGATCTTCATGCTTGCACAGCACTTTATTGACTGAGCTATTCTCCTCCCTCTTTATACATTATATATATGCATATACATATATATAACCACATAAACAGACATACACACACTCACACACACACATTAGATCCCCTAGCCAGTGTCTCAAAGGAAGTTTAACAGAGGAAACTCTTCAATTTAGTGGCATCTGTTGGATATTTGTTCTTTGAAGCTTTTGTGCTTGAAAAACTATCCATTCATGCTTTGCATCTTTGGGTATTTCTCATCTAAGTCAGTTGTTGATACAGTTAGCACCTATGCATTTATTCTGCTGAATGATCATACTTACAACAATTAATTTGGAACCCATGTGTCGAAAAGTCATGTCTGTTTGAGCGACTTTGTGGTCCAGGAGACTGTTGGCATACTCATGCAAAGTTCTAGGGTAACTGGAAAGATCCATGGGGAAATTGGCAGCTACTTTTTTGGTATCCACATTGGTTCCTGTGTTCCAGTCAAATTCGATTTTCTCATTGTCTGAAAATGCACATGTAACATGGCTGTTAGTGGTGTTAGGTCAGCTCATAGCTTTTACTCTAAGTGAGTACTCTTAACCACAGTGTCCTGGAAAGGGCTCACATGATGGAAAGGACACATACCATAACGCCATGTCACTCTCTTGGAAACTGTTGAGCCATAAGCTGTGGCAGATGAGTCCATTTGGAATAGCAGTTTGGTGGGGGACCAGTGGGTGTGGATCTCACTCCTGGCTTCTGCTTGCACACATGGTACAGAAACAACACCTTTGATCTTGCCATCACCTTTTTTGTCATAACTATTGAAAGAGAGATCAGTTGTCATATATGACTTTTGTCCATTCCATAAAGATATCCAGGATTCAATAATTAGAAGTTTTATTTTTTATCATCCAAATACGATATGAATAAATCAGAGATTTGGTCATACATAGACCAAACTCATTAACTTATAAAGCCAATATTCAGCATGGGGCTGAGTTTGCAAGGAGGTAAATAAGATTTATATAAAAAATTTGCATCTTTCCCTCTACCTTCAGTCAAGCAATTAAACCACTTCAAAGTATCATATCTTTGTCAGTAAAGAGCAACAAGGGACAGAGACAATTTGGAATGCGCCCAGCATGGTACTTGATAAATTGATAGTAAGTGCCTTTTGAATAAGCATCAAAAACATCTTTTGAATAGATGTTTAACTGAATCTGTTGAAAAATTCAGTTTTTTAAAAGTGAATTCTACTCAAAGGGTGACCATGTTGAGAACTGTATTTGCAGGTAGATTATAGAACAGAGGTGGCCCTGGCTTGGCCAGATGTAAAGCATGAAGAAAGCAAAGAGCCACCAAGGCTTCCATCTAGTTCAGCTCAGGTCACCTAACCCTTTCCTTACCTCATGTGGCCCACAAGAGAGACCTCAGTGATTTTTTTGTTCTGGATGTCTAGGATGAGTTTGTAAGCATTTTTATCCTTAGCGGACTCATCATTAACTCTGAGGATTGTCCCAAAGTCAACATCAAACCCTGGGATTATCACGCTACTGGATAAAGTTCTGCTTCGCCGGTTATATTTGAACATTGCAGTGGCTTCAGTCTGCTCTACTCCTGAAAGGGAACACGGGAGAGTCAGGAGATGTATGCCGTGAGTCCATGTAAAGGAAAAAAAATCAGAGAAGAAAGCTGCAAAGCCATGACCACCATGGGTTTAAATGAAGACATTGGTTAAAATTTTCCCATTGACCGTGTTATTATCCATCAACCTATCTTTTAAGTATTTGCTGATGGTTTATAATGAGCGAGGCGCTGTTCTGGTCACTGACGTACCAGCCCTCGTATGGTTCATTTTGTGGTTGTCAGTGGGGTCTGTGGATAGTAAGCGAGTCAGTTAGTTACCTGTGTCAGATGTTAATACATAACACAGAGACATAGACTATGAGGAAAAGAAACAGAGAGGAAACAAAGAGGGACTCTTTTCTACAAGCTGGTCACAAAGCTATCTCCCTGTCAGGAGGCTATGTGGGCAAGGCCACAGCCAAGAGAGAACTGAGGCATGCTGAGTTCTAGGTATGGGACATGAAGGCAAAGACCTAAGGTTGAGGATGCTTGAATATTCAAGGAACACAAGTTCCAATTTTTAAAAATATAACAAGAGTGTGATGAGTTCTCACGTCGCCCCATCACTTTTCCTTTCTTGCCTTACTGCCTTCTCAACCCTCTCCACAGCCACTTGTCACATCCTGGATCCATCTCTGCTGTTTTTTCTCTCTCTGGTACTGGTCTAATAACCTGAACGTTTACTCAGATTCAGACACCTTCATCTCTTCACCGGGTTACTGAAATCACCCACACACTAGATAGATTCTCAGTTCTGTCTCCCTCCCAACATGTTCCAGTCTCAGAGTATTTGCCCATGCTCAGACCCTTAGCCTGCATCTCTTTCCTGTGTGCCTTATCTCCTCTCTATCCTGCCACGTTTCCTCTTTCTCTTTTTGAAAAGGTCTCTGGGCAGGTGCAGCCCATGCCTTTAATCTCAGCACTCAGGAGGTAGAGGCAGGCAGATCTCTGAGTTCGAGGTCAACCTGGTTTACAGAGTGAGTTCCAGTATAGATACATGGGGAAACCCTGTCTCAGAAAACCAAACCAAAGCAACAACAACAAAAAAACCCCACAAACAAAATTTAACTTTACCAGTGAAATTTTCCCCTTTTTATCCCCATTTTACTGTCTCTACCACCCCCCCCTTCTCTCTGCCATGTATTCTCTTCCCTAGAGCCTTCCGAATCCTCCCCTACCCCAGTCGGACATCCTGACTACATGTTTGGTTGGTTTACTATAACTCCCATGAAGGTAAAGACTTCATTTCTAGCTTCAGTTTTAAGAAAATGCCTGACACCTATTGGGAACTCAATAATAAATATTCAGTAAATATTCATTAAGGTCATCACCATAAAGATGTCCTCCTTGTAAGCCCCAAACTCAAGCTTGAGGCAGAGATGAAACAGTCTCATTGTGGATACCCACCTTCTGCTTGAACTAGGAACTTCAGTGTGTCCACCAAAGACTTGTCGTCTTTTTGGAGTTCATAGGTTGCACTGGCAGAATACTGCTCCACCTCTCCAGTGGGCCTCAGCTCCAGCTCATACCTGAAGATGTCATGGCATATCCAGTGCATACTGTTAGCTCTTTTAAAGATGGGAATAACACCCCCTGACAATCCACTCTCACACACCATAAAAATGCATGCTTGGTTTCAATCTTATCTCTTTACTCTTAGCTAAGATAGTCCTTATGATTCTACTTATTCTCCCCAAATGCCCCAGGCAAGAGAAGCCCCAAAGATGTTCAGGACTTTCGGATGAGTTAAAAAGTTGACTTGTGCCTTTTATGCTGAGAACAAGCAGTGGGAATAGGGGTAGCGGATAAAGATGAAGTCAAAAGCATGGTGAGGCCTTTGAGCACACTGGCCAACTCCATAAATCTTATATCAGTGGGTCTGGAGACTCAGAAAAGGAATTGACAGATTGGAATATGCTGTGACCACCTCATTCAATGCATGAAAAATACCTAGGGCGAAAATAAAATGTTGATCAGAGGAATACCATTTGAAATTCCCAGACAATGATGAGTTCTGGGTGTGGAACATGAAGGCAAAGACCTAAGGTTGGGGATGCTTAAATATTCAAGGAACACAAGCTCCAATTCTTTAAAATATAACAAGAGTATGATGAGTTCTCACATCACCCCATCACTTTTTCTTTCTTGCCTGTAAGATTGGTAACATGGACCTGCAATCCCTGCCTTTTTCTTCTTGTCCCTCCAGGTAGAAGGTAAGTGAATGCAAGGTTAGCATTGGGCATCTCTCACCTTGTGTCCCCTGTCAGTGGGTAGTAGGAAGCAGATTCTGTGGAGCTGGCATTGGAATAAGCTCCTGTGGTGCAGAAGTTCATGCCAGTGAAGAAAGGTTTACAAGTTGACCAGGACTGCCTGTTCTCAATCAGAGGTGGGATCATTTCCGTTTTGGTGGTAGAGACCAAATGCAGTGTGTTGCTGGTGAAAAATGAGAAGGTGGGGTTACACTGGTATAATGAACTGAAACAACTGTTGCTGAATCTGCCCTCTCTTCCTTGCCCTCTATCCCTTTCTTCTGTTCACACACACCTCACATTATTTAGTTTACGGAGAAACCAATCTGAGTATAAAGATCATCAATAACATGACTGTAAAGACTCTTATGTTTCAGATGTTACACTGGTTTCTCTGCATTACCTTCTATCCCTCCACTGCAGGCTTAAGATTCCCATTTTATAGTGGAAATAGAGAGAAGCTTGGAGAGTTTATCATTGAGGTCGTATGCAGGGTGGATATTTATATATAACACAAGGTAGGTGTAGGAACTCTTGTCTTTTTCAGTTGCAAGTTTTCTTACATTCTGAGTTCTTTCTACCAGCACTAAAATACTCAAATTTTGGCACCTGTCCACTCAGTACCCTGACCCCCATCTGCATATCTCTTTATTTCCTTCTTAGCCTGATTTTGTCTCCTTTATAATCAGGAGGATTTTCTTCCCTTTTAGTGTTTTATCCAGACACTTTACATTGATACTCTTCCTCCTTATGCTCCTGAAATACTTTCTTTGCTATTGCCAGTCCCTGCCTTGCCTTGCTCCTTAATCCAATGGGGTGTGTGTCTGTGTGTGATTTATCTGTTTAGGTCCCTCAGAAGTGTTTTGTACAGATGGTCACTCATAGACACTTCAAGATATCAGAGTCTAACCTCTGAGATGTTTACAACACTTTAGAGATGACTTCAAAAACAAGAAAACAGAATAAATTCTACCCATGCTGTAGTTTCTTTTTTTTTTCTTCTTCTTTATTTTGTATTTATCAAAAAAAAAACAGTAAAAAGAATTTAAAATGCAGAAGAGTTAACAATAACTATACAGAGGATAAGAATCATAAGCATGGCTTATCAAGGGTAGAAATACAAATAAGATTGCTACACATATATTTTCTTTGTGTTCAGCTTTCCCTATATATCCTTATTCAAG